>CAJHQP010005773.1:0-43206 GCA_905132765.1 Moricandia arvensis | reverse complement strand
CCGACTAACATTCACATATGAATCTATCGTATTTATGCGGAAATGTCCCGGTTATTTATAATTTGTGCGTGTAAGAGTAAGAGAAATCAACGTTCTCTATTTCTCTTTTGATTGTTTAACCACAGGTTTCCTCCCTAATCCAACATAAGCCAGTGAATAATTCATCAGCAAATGTCGATTTCCCTAAAAAACAAACAAGATGACACCTCCCATATAAAAAAATATTAATAATAAGTACTTTTATCACTAACTTCAGCAAAAAAAAGAAAAAAAAAAGAAAAAAAAACCTTTGATTCAACTACTTAAAATATTAAGAAATTATCAAAAAGTTATAGATGCTGAAATATTACATGATATATAAATGGATGTCACTGGTACACTTCATTAGGTTGCAAAACGTTCTGATCCAAACATCGTAGGACTGTTGTGTGAACATCATATCGGATATGGCCAGTTAAAGTCCTTCGAATCATTAACATGAATGCCCACTCAATAGCCGCACTATTCCATCAGTCATACTAATCTAAGGGCATCATATCCTAAAACTCCTAATGGGGGATTGCTTAATTTTTTTTTTTTTTTTTTTTTGCTGTTTTAAAAAAAAAAGAAAAAAAAAATTAAAAAACGAACAATCGCGGCCGCCCACGTGCAGTGGGTCCGCAAACAGTGCTAAGAAACTCTCTAAAACCTGTTCTTATTTAGTAGTTTTTAGAACATTCTTGCACTGTTCATGAGCCCCACGTTCAGTGGGGCCCGCGAACAGTGCAAAGAACCCCTCCTAAGAACCCCAGATAATCAATGCTCTAAGAGTATGATTAATACAGATTCTTAAGAATGAATCTTAACGAATAAAGAAAACGTTTTTTTAATTTAATTAAAGTAAGAACTGGTCTTAAATATAAGAACCAGTCTTACTTTTTTAGATAAAAAATAAAAATATTTCCTATATTCCGCTAAAACTCTATCATAAGAATCATCATTAATCACTGTTTCTAAGGATATCCATTGGGTTCTTAATTTTTTTTGCCTGATTAAAAGAAAAAATTAACACTGAATCAATCACGGGCCGCCACTGAAAATACAGATGTCAGTGGAGCCCTTGAACAGTGCTAAAAAAAACCATCAAAAGCAGGTTTTTAATTAGGGATTTTAAGAGATGTTTCTGCACTGTTCACGGCCCCACATGTCAAGCTGCACTCCGCGAACAGGGTGCAAAACCCCCTTCAAAAAACCCGGATAATAATCTCTTTAAGAACATATATCCGGGGCTCCTTAAAAGGGGTTCTTGCACTGTCGCGGACTCCACTAATACGTGGGCCATGAACAGTGCAAAACCGTCTGCCAAACAGTTAGAAAACTCTCTAAAACCGGTTCTTATTTAGTAGTTTTTAGAAGCAGTTCTTGCACTATTCATTGGCCCCACGTTCAGTGACCCCGAACAGTGCAAGCAACCCCTTCCTAGAGACCCCAGATAATCATCTCTAAGAGGTAGATTAATACAGAGTTCTTAGAATGCAGATTCTTAACGGAATAAAAGAAAACTTTTTTAATTTTTAATTAAAAAGTTAAAACTCGTTCTTAAATATAAAGAACCAGTTCTTACTTTTTAGATAAAAAATAAAAAAATTATTTCTTATTATTTCCGTTAAAAAAACTCTAGTCAAAAATCATGCATAATCATGTTCTAAGGATATCATTGGTCTTAATTTTTTGCTGCATTAAAAGAAAAAAAAATAAAAATGAATCCATTCACGGCCGCCACAGTCATGGGGTCCGCAAACGTGTAAGAAAAAACTCTCCAAACGATTTTTATTTAGTAGTTTAAGAAACGCGTTCTTGCAACTGTTCATAGGCCCCACGTATTAGTGGAAGTCCGCGAACCAGTGCAAAACCCCGTTAAGGAACCCCGATAATCATTGTTTCTAAGAGCATATTATCCGGTTTGAAGCGGTTCTTGCATCTGTCCGCGCGACCCCACTGAACATGTGGCGGCCCGTGAACAGTCAAAGAACCATCTCTTAAAATCTCTAATTAAGAACTGCTCTTTTGATGGTTTCTTACACTGTTCAGGGACCCACTGAACGTGGCGATCCGTGATTGGTCCTTTTTAATTTTTTTTTTTCTTTTTAATCTGCAAAAAAAAAAAGTAAAAAAAAATAAAACCCATTTGAAGTTCTTAGATTAAAGATGCCCTATAAAGCTTTTAACAGCTGTATAGCTGATGCCAACGCAGAAAACAAAAAGTTAAACAATTAATGTCGGACAAACAGCAGTACGTGTCATAAAGCAAGCTGATGAATAAGTAAAAAGTTGAAGAGTGCACAACTTTCTGAAAAATCAGAGGTTAGGATGAAGGTTATTTCAGTTAGTCGATAGGTTTACAAGAACTATATATTTCATTTCCGGTTCAATTCAATAATATAATAATAAAATCAATTATAACATGCTTGAAACACACAAAATCGTTAATGAAAGAATTTTTTAGTCACTAAGTTAAAAATTGATTTGGTGGATTTAATAAGAAAACAAAACTGAAAAGGGAACAAAATATAAATAAGAAAGATCAAAAAATAAATTATAGAGGGATCACTTCATGATATTGAAAGAAGTAAAAATGCATAAAGGTCAGATTGTTTGGTCTACTTTTTTTTTTTTTTTTTAAAGAGCATTGTTTCCAAATACATATAAGATCAGATGAACACGAAAAAGCCAAAAGGCAAAACTAGAAAGTTAGATATAGGAACGAAACACATATGCAACAAAGATATTCAGTGATGATGAGCTGGAAGCAGTTATAAGTCAAAGTGGCTGAACCATAAAAGAAGATAGGTTTCTCTTGTAGAGGATGAACGTGGTCCCTGCGATTGTAACAAATTTTGTGGTCTGTCAAGACCGTATAACTTTGCTTTAAGAATGACTTTGATCTCCTTAATAATCAAGGTAGCAGGCCTACTAACTGAAGTATGAAACCTCAAGTTTCTTTCCTTCCATAACGCATATAACAGGGTCTGAACAAGTAATTTGCAAATAGTATTAACTTTACTGTTAGGAGAAGAATGTTGTAACCATATGATGACTGCTTCAAAATCTAAAGGAGGGCTGAGATGTGACATGCCAAAGAAGTGGTCGAAAACTTCTTTAGAGTAACTACAGTCGAAGAAAATATGGTTTACGACTCTCGTTGTCCAAGTCGCAAAGAATACAAGTAGAAGGATATCTAGCCCCCCAAGTGAGAAGTCTGTCTCTTGTAGGTAGTCTGTTGTGAGCTGACACCCAAGCTA
Organism: Moricandia arvensis; assembly: GCA_905132765.1. Classification (NCBI taxonomy): domain Eukaryota; kingdom Viridiplantae; phylum Streptophyta; class Magnoliopsida; order Brassicales; family Brassicaceae; genus Moricandia; species Moricandia arvensis. Next base: position 39,925 of record CAJHQP010005773.1, on the reverse strand, counting down.
GAAATGAATGATTCGGAATATGGTCTTTAAACCAAATCGATTGTGCCAACTCACGTTAGGAGGTGCTGGATAGAGTGTTGTCCAAGTTTTTGAAGCGCAAAACTGAGCTGGTTCAGAGTCAGGGTGTATTCCGCCAAAGGAAAATATCAGGTGAAAGAGGAGAAGAGTCGGGGGAGATGCTGTAAGGAGGCTCTGATACATTGAATAATGCGATGATGTCCCCTAGATAAGGCCCAAGAGTTCCCTGATATTGCTTCAGAAACAGTGGCCATAATATTAATACATGTGACACGAGGCCCATTGGCTCCAAGATATCAATCAATGAACCTAAGCCAGTCCAATTGTCATGCCAAAAGAAAACGGAAGTTCCCGAATGAACCCGACAGTAGATGAAAGGACGAGCTATATGCCTCAGTTTCAATAACCTTCGCCATATCCAAGAGCCAGAGCTTTGAAAATCTGCCGTCCAAAACACTTTATCAGCGATGATATTCTGTCTAACCCAAGCTACCCACAAAGAACCCGTTGCACGAAGAGTAGCCAAATTAGTTTTAAACCAAAGATAGTATTCATAGCTTCTAGTCTACGCCAAAACCGAGTCCTCCTGAGGCTTTTGGTGTACAAACAGTTTCCCAAGAAACCTTTTCCCTTATAGCAGAATCAGGTCCCCACTCCATAGAAAAGCATACATAATCTCTCAATTTCACATATACAAACCTTGAGGGAGGGAAAAACCGAGGCCCAAGAAGTTAAACATGTCGTATAATACTGACTGGATCAGTTGCAACCTCCCAGCAAATAACAAATTCTGCACTGTCCAAGAAGTAATCTTCATCCTAACATGATCGATCAAAGGCTGATAATCACGAGGTCTGAGCTTATGAGGCAGCAATGGTAAACCTTGATAACGAACCGGCAGAGATCCTTTAGAAAACCTAAATTTTTCTGCCATCTCTTTAGAAACTTGATAATTCTGTCCATCCAAATAAAGACCTGTTTTGGCGAGATTTAACCCCAGACCAGATCCTAAGTAGAATGTGTCCAATACTTGAAGAATGGCAGCCACTGAAGACTCGCTTCCATCAAAGAAAATAAGCATGTCATCCGCAAATGATAAGTGAGTAACCAAGGGATGAAGACACCAAGGGTGGGGATTGAAAAGCCTTTCTTGAGAAGCAGTGTCCAGATTTTTGGATAGAATATCCATGGCCATTACAAACAGGGAAGAGGAGATATGATCACCTTGACGAAGACCCTTTTTTCCGGGAAAAAACCCAACAAGTTCTCCATTGAAAGCCACTGAATAGTGAGGAGATGTGATACAGCAGCAGATCCACTCTATGAAATCTGATGATAGATTGAAAGCTTTCAAAATGTTAATCATGAAGTTCCAATTGACATTGTCGTATGCCTTGTTATATCAACCTGCAAACACCCTCGAGTAACATTTCCCGGCTTATTAAAGTCTGCAACCAACTCAGATGCCAATAAAATATTCTCACAAAGCAGTCTTCCTTTTACAAATCCAACCTGATTTCTTTGAACAACGAGAGGAGTGACACGTTTCAACCGACCTCCAATGATTTTAGCAATAACCTTGTAGACCGTATTGCATAGAGAGATAGGACGAAATTCAGCTAGACGTGCCGCTCCTGGAACCTTAGGCAGCAGCGCAATCACAGTGGAGTTTACCTGCCTTGTCAATCCTGGGTTAATGAAAAAGTCTTTTACTGCAGATATTAAGTCTCGGCCTACTAAATCCCAAGAGGAAACAAAGAACTCCACTGAAAAACCATCCGAACCAGGAGGCCTTGTTCTTTGTGAGCGCAAAGATCGTGTCCCTAATCTCAATATCTGAGGGATGGCTGAGAGCTCGACTGCCAACACCGAGGTACAACGGAAAGGATGAATATGCCTAAGCTGATCCACAGTGAGTGGAACAATACCTGGGTTTTCAGAGCCTAGAAGATCCAAATAAAACTGCAGATACATGTCTTTTAGGGTAGCAGAGTCGAAAGTTTTTCTCCCCAAGTCAATCTTGCAAATAATGAATCACATTTTTAGCTAAATTTGCCTTGACTGACTTGTGAAAAACTCATGTGTTTAAATCACCAACAGAAAGCCACCTCACACGAGATTTCTGATGAATAAATGATTCCTCTGCAGCGGCATAAAACATCCATGAGTTTCTAGCTATATTTTCCTCCTCAAAAAGCTCTGCTGAAGGGGTGGACAAAACTCTCAACTGAGTCTGGTCCAGGTTGTCACGTGCCTCTTTGGCTCTAAGTTAGATATTGCTAAAATTGTTCTTGTTGAGAGACTTACAACAAGCCTTAGCCGCCCGCAACCTTTGATAAAGAGAACTCATGGGCGCTGAAGGAAGTATTGCTGAAGTCCAAGCATCATCTAGCAAACGTTTAAAATCAGGATGAGTTGAAAACATGGAGAAGTAGATGAAACGACATCGCCTTGGAACAAGTTGATTTTCCATATAGATGAGGCAAGGCGTGTGATCAGATGACCCCGGAGAGTCAAAATAAGCAAAAGAATCAGGATAAGAATCCTGCCAAGCAGCATTGATTAAGCCATGTCTATCTTCCTTGCTTTTGGGTTAGTAATGCTCTTGTTGTACCAAGTAAACTGACAACCTCTGAAACCCATGTCTTATAGGCTGCTCACTTCTAAGCAGTCTGAAAAACTCTTGAAGGCCTTGGTAACAGATTGCGGAGGGTGTAACCGAAAATATCTCATCCGCTGATAATAATTGATTAAAGTCACCTAAAAAGATCCAGGGGGATTCCTGTAAAGACTGAAGTCCTGCAAGTTCCCTTGATCTTGTCCCAAAGTTTCTATCCTTTGTTCCCTTCTATTGCGAGCATAAATAAGGCTGCAGTGAAAGATTGTTGTGTCTGAGGATTCATCACACCATAGAGCATCAATTGAGCTGAAGAATAGTAAATTACAACCGAAATAATAGATCCCACACAATTACTATGCGCCCATTATCAGCGTCGTAGAATAATTTCCTTCAAATCTCCAACCAGGGACCACTGAATCCATAACACCTTGAAGATTCTGTTGTTGCACATGCGTTTCCAAAAAACCTCCTAGAAGAGGGCGATTACTCCTAAGCCAATCAATAACTAAAACCTGTCTTTCTCTGCCCATTAAGGCCTCTTACATTCCAAAAAAACTCTTCATTGAGAGACAAAAATGTGGTAGTGCTGGGCACTAAGCCTCGTAAGAATGGCCTAAGCGCGATTGCGCCTGCCCATCCGAAGCCAATCCAAAATCACTAACAATGGTCTTATTAACAGAGTCATTAGACTGAGAACTCACAGAACCAGATTGAGAAGCAAGTTATAGTTTCTGGCGAACCTTTTTCCTCTCTTGCTTCTTAGATAGAGAAGTCGGGAATTCCTTGAGAGTTTGATTCCATTGCTACAAGTCTATTACGAAGTATGAGCTGTGCAGCTGAAATCAACTCTTCCTCTTCTGCAAACTTCGCACTGGAAACAAGCATAATAGTTGAATTCCCCACATGAGGAGGAACCTTACTTTTGGTGACCTTTGACCGCTTTGCAACATAAGTCCATCCCGTAGATGAAGATTGATCAGACATTGAAACCAATTGAAGAGGCAAACTCTTAGATCTCTCGATCTTATTAGCCTTCTCGTACTTAAAAGATGGAGGAGGAGATGAAGGCAAAACCGTAGATTTGGATAGAACGACCAACCGGAGTTTTTAAAGAAGAATCATTCTTGTTGGAAGAACCAGAAACTCCATTAGAGAGACCAGTCGAAAAAGCCTGAGCCAATGACACATTTGCTATCTCAGGAGCATGAGTGATAACGCCTACATAAGACGGAAACGTACTTGAGTTCTGCAACACAGGTTGGGGACAACGCCAGTCTGAGATGTCCATATTCACCGCAACCTCCGCACATAGGAGGCAGCTTTTGAAATTCAACCGGAAGAGTGACCGAGTTCCCTAGCTTATCAGTCACTCGAATTGAAGCAGGACGAGGTTTGTTTAAGTCAACAACAACTCGAAGTTTTACAACTCCATTTGAATACGGCTTTATGTCTGGAAACTCTGAATGAACCGGAAACCCAACTGAAGATGCCATCGTACTGAAACCAAGAAGAGACCATAGTTCTGGAGGGACCTTCTTAAAAAGAACCCAAACAGGAGCGTGCACGAGTTTCATCGACAACATATTGATTGAAGGATGCCATGCAGTACTGTAAATGAACAATTCCCTGAATGCCAGAACCCGACGTCCATAACCCATTGTCTAGTCACGACGCACAGAATGTAAATCAAATACGACCGTTGAGAATGTTGCTTTACGGAAATGTAGCCATTCTTTCCCCAGATGGGATTTAAATCATTAAAAATCTTCGAAGCTGAAGGAGGAAGACCATGAAAATATGCTAGTAAGTGATCTTTCCAAACAGATGAAAAAAGAAGTGTGATAGAGTCAGAGGCTTGAATAAACGGGATACCATCTGGAGAAAAGATGGTCTACTTTTATTTGACATGATAATAGAGTGGTTTATGCTTGTAATCCAAATTTGTACAATAATAATTTTAGAATCAGATTTTTTTATGCAAAACAAAGAATTAGATGATTTTTGAGAAAATGTCTAAAATTTTAGCTAAAAAACTAAATAGACATTCAAAAAAAAAAAATGGGAACCAAGACTTTATGTGGTTCCAGTAGATTGAAATCAATATAATAAAAACAGGTAATATCTAAATCCTTGACTTACTAATGCAAAGACGTTAAATTTCCCCAAAAATCAGAATCAATTATTGTATTTTAGTTAGCGATTAGCTAGCTTATATCTTATATTATGCATTCTTAGTGTTTTTGTTTGGAATTTTAGCGGTTTAATTGTTACTTATATTAGTGTCTTTTGTTTGGATGTTAGAGCATTACAATGTGTAACTCCATTTTCTATCAAACGGAGTTGGGATTTATTCTAATTTTGTTTTATTTTTGAGTCTAAAATAGATTAATGAGTACAAATAAATATATTATTTTTAAAGAGTAAATTTATTTTATTCTGCTATAGAGGGAAAATGTAATAGAGTTGGAAAAAAATATTGACTTCAAAATTTATTTTAGAGAAATGAAAATGTGGTTAGCGATTTTTTTTTTTTTTGAAAAAGGCATTTCTTAACTATTTGCTAACTATATTTTTGTTATATTACTATCTTTTATCTGGAAATGTATATATTAAACCTTTATGGAATTTCTGAATTTGTATCTGTTGAGCCACCATTTTTAATTGGGAAAATTGTCAAAAAGGGACAAAATAACTATATTATTGTCCCCTTAGAACAAAATCAATTTTTGACATGTTTGGACCTTCACTAACCCTTTTTGTCTTTGAGAAATTCATATTTTTTTTTACAAGGTAAAAAATTATGGAAAAATAGTAAACTTGATGTAGATAAGCATGTTCATATAAGAAAAATATTTTTGTCTATAAATATCTTTAAATTGTAAATTTAAAAATGAAGTAAATGTGTTAGTATCTACGATCTACCATCTACGGAGATGTAGAATATGTAATCTAACAGAAAGACAACGTTCTAAACGGCTTTAGGATGCGCAATATATCAAAAACATATGTAACTACGAGCTCAGAATATATAATCTACCGAAGTCTCTGTAATCTACGGTTTTGGTTGACTGTAAGTCGTAGAGATAAACATTTATCTAGCTCGGTAGGAAGTGGATTCTTGACATTGTTTTTTTATCTACAATCGTCGTATACCATATCCTAGTTCTTCGTCTACCTTCTATAGTGGTAGAATGTAAGTTTTGGAAAAAAAAAATAAGATCCGAAAATCTAGCCAAAACGGTTAAGTAATATTCTGTAAATCTTTTAATTTTTTAATTTTTTTTTAAAGTTTTCTTCCAAAAAAAATTGAAACCTCTTCTTCTCACACGATTTAGGGATTCATGGTGTGTGTTTTTCATCTTTTCTTCTCTTAGGAAGTCAGGCTTGTGAAGGGGGTGACGACACGTGTCGAACCGGGTCTTTATTTTACCACAAAACTTTGCTGCCCCGTCGTGTTATCGCCGGGAAAACAAACAACCGACCGGTGATTACGTTATATTCGTCCTTATCCAACTTTAATCTATTGTTTTTTTTACAGCAATTAATTCAATAAATAATCATCCACATTCTTGGCCACCACCCATGTCCCAAGAAAGGAAAGAGTACGATCGCAATTTATAAACTATTTTTATGATAAATTATGATGAAAAAAAAATAAAGTGATAAGAGTTTTGTACTTAGTTTATATAGTACGATTGAAGCAATAGCATGGTAAATGTGAGATGGTTAGGAAAATTTCAATAATTAAGACAAAAGGGGTATTCATATTGTTTGTACTATAGGGACAAAGATCCGAAATTTTGTTTCTAAGGGGACAATAATATACATATTTCATCATTTTTGGTAATTTTCCCTTTTTAATTTTAGAATTGTATTGTCCCAAGATCAAAACTTAGATTCACCCCCAATGGTGAATTTTATTGTTCCAATCATCGGCTTTGTATTCTTCTAATCACCAGCTTTGAATTTAATTTAATTTATTAGTAAAATCCTGATGAAAGAAGAAAATATTTGCTAAGTTCACGGCTGTGTAATAAGCCTTGATGATAAGTAAAATGGAGGTGATCGCTTTGACCCGCCACCTTAATAAGTACGCAAAAACAAAGTAGGCAAAATAAAAGATTTTCTTTTCTGAATCATAATTCAAGGTCTCGTTGTCATGGCCTAATTTATAATGATCTAGTCTTGCTTTTTATTCACTTTTGCGGTTGGAACACTTATACTATTCTATTAATTATGATGTAAGAAAATGTAATGTCAAAAACGTAGAAAATGAGATATCATAAAACAAGATTAAAAATTACTGACGATGAAAAGATTACATTGACGATACTTTGATGATAGCATAATTATATAATAAGCAAAAACTATATAAAACAATATTTTTTTTACGTAGAAAACTTCTTTGATGTGAAAATAAAAAATCACAGGACTATACTCCATTCAACAATCCACTATATAAATGGTATGGTACAATCATGCCTATTCGGTTCAACAACCTAAAACAGAACATAAACTTTAGCTACAAAGAGCTATCTCCAATACAAGAACAACAACGACAAGAGAGCAACACAAAGCTTCAAAATCAGTAGTAACAAATATCTTTAGCTCACAAAGATTCCAGAAACCAGAAAATAATTTCACCGTATAATCCAAGATAAACAAGTTAACACCTCTATCAAATTTTAGTTTAATCAGAGAGATATCACGGTCGAATTTCCAAACACTCAAGACAACACTGCTGAAGAACTATGACGACCAACTTCACTAAAACCTAGATCTCAGAAGTTCCAACCGTTGAAATCTAAAATCCTTCGGTACTAAACAACTGAATGATGAAGTTTCCCATAAAATATCAACCGATCAGGATCCATTTGACCCTCCAAAAGCTGTCTTGACAAACCAAGACAAGTTATGCCTCTTTCTCTCCTTTTCTCTCTTTTATATAATCTCCTTTCCATGAGTTATGTCTTCTAAACCGCACAAATTAGTTTAAGAGACTTTATATAGTGTCTCACTAACCCTAAGGCCCAATAATATTTCATTGACCAATTTCATGGACTATTATCAATGGCCCCAACACCGAGTTTTGTTTTTTCTAACCAAATCTATTGGGTTTTCTCCATCTAGAAGGAATCCAATAAACTCCACATCCAACTACGTAGAGGAACAACCATACCAGCTATCCTTTGGCATACCTAAAATTTCCCCCTCAGAAAATATTTTGTCATCATATCAGCTCCATTATCATCCGTATGAATTTTTTCAAGTTCCACTTCTTTAAAAGCAACCACATCACATATCCAATGATATCTCTTATAAATGCGTTTCGACTTCGAATAAAATGTAAAGTTCTTCCTGAGACAATTGCCGTTTGACTATCACAAAGTAACACATATTTTTCATGCTTGAGACCGATCTCTTCAAAGAAGTTCTTCATCCTAAATAACTCTTTATAAGATTCAGTTTCAGCGATGAACTCTGCCTAAGTGGTAGATAATGCAACACACTTTTGCAACCTTGATTGTCATGCTATAGCTCCACCCGCAATTTACTAAGTAACCCGAAGTAAACTTACTAGAATCAACATATCCAGAAATGTCATAATTAGTAAAATTGACAAGCAAATGCTTATTACCGCCAAAAGAAATCTTCAAACCAGAAGCTCTTCGGAGATAACTTAAAATCCACTTTACATCATTCCAATGTTCTCTTCCTGGCTTGGAGAGAAATCTGCTGACGACTCCAACGGCGTAGGCTAAATCTTGTTTTGTACAGACCATGTTATACATCAAACTACCCATTACAGAAGCATATGGAACTCTCGCCATATATTCTTTCTCTGCATATGTCTTTGAACTTTGTTGACTGATCAGTCTTAAGTGTGGAGCAAGATGATTATTCAACACTATACACTTGTCCATGTGAACGTTTAATTACTTCTCCTGAGACAAGTGAATCAGCTCTCACCTCGATCTCGAACAATCCTCATACCGTGAATCTATTTCGCTGACCCTATCTTTCATAGCAAAGGACATGCTTAGCTTCTCTTTCAGCTCCTTAATTATGTCCATGTTTCCTGCCCACAATCAACATATCATCGATGTTACAAAACAAGATGATAAAATCATTATCACCAAACACTTTCACAAATACACAATGGTCTGAATCAGTCTCTACATAACCATGCTCCCCCATAATAGACTTGAACTTCATGTACCAATGCTTCGGTGCTTGCCTTTAATCCACAAAGGCTTTTATTCAAGGCGACAAACCAAATTTTCCTTGCCTTTTTCACATAGCCTTCTGGTTGTTCCATGTAGATATGTTCCTCCAAATCATCATGAAGGAAAAAAAGTCTTCACATTCAATTGCTCAATCTTTAGATCAAGACTCATTACTAATCCAAGCACAACCCGAATGGATGACATCTTCACAACATGAGAAAAGATTTCATGATAATCAATTCTCTTCTTCTAATAAAAGATTTCAGAACCCGAATGATTCACAACCAATTTAGCTTTGTATCCACATGAAAAACTAGTATCCTCATGCTTATTTGATACATCCATTTATTAAACAGAGCCTTCTTTCCCTTAAGAAATTCCACCAAATCGAATGTATGATTCTCCTCAAAAGAATCTATCTCCTCATCCATGGCGCCAAACCACATATCCTCATGTTCATCCTCCAAAGCTTCATCATAGCTTTCAGGCTCTCCCATCAGTAAGCATCCCATACTCACTAGGACATACCTTTTTGACGTTTAAGACCTCTCTCAGATCTTCTAATAACAGTAGGTTAGTTCTCAGCAGCTGGTGTCTCACCATGATTGTCACCATGATCACCAATGCCATCTTCATGTGTGGGAGCATCTAGACCACGTGTATCATCTTGAACCTCACTGTGGACCAATATAAAGTGAGTAGCCTTTGTATCAATCAAACTCTCATAAACTTTAGTTATATTTCCGTACTTGTCAATGTTTTTAATTGTTTCATATTCCATGAAAACAAAATCTCTGATTTTTACGAGCTTTCTTCATAACATGATCATAAAATCTGTTCGTGAACTCATCATGACCATAACCGTATGAACACACACTGCCTTTTGACTTCATCTCAAGCTTCGATATCTCATCCTTGGGAATATAAACAAATGCCCTTACATCCATAGATCCTCAAATGATCATAAGAAACATCCTTACCCGGTCTAAATCCTCTCTGAAATATCACCATCCAATGGAGCATTCGGTAACAAATTCATCATATGAACTACCGTTTTCAAATCTTCTTTCCATAAAGTCATCGATAAGCCTGACTGTGAAATCAAACATCTCATCTCTCGCAAATCGTCATGTTCATCCTTTTAGCCAACCCATTTAATTATGGAGTCTTAGGTGGTGTTTACTGATGTCTTATTCCATGCTCTTTGCAATAAGCATTGGTCCAGAATACTCTCCACCATTATCATTGCGGATACACTTCACCTTCTTCCCCAGTTGTCTCTTAACTAATACCACAAAATACTTGAATTATCCCAACACCTGACCCTTCGTCCTCATAGAAAATATCCACAATTTTCTTGAATGATCATCAGTAAAAGTCACAAAATATGATGCGTCGCCAAGAGTTTTTTTCTTCATTGGACCACACACATCTGAATGTAACAAATCCAGTGCCTCGGGTTTCCTAGAAGGGTGTAGAAGACTTGAAAAATAATTTGTGTTGTTTTCCCCGCAAAACAATGCGAATACTTCTGCAGGTGCAAACCAAGGATTCCTGGAATCACCTCATGCTTAGAAAACATAGACATTCCCCTCTCACTCATGTGACCGAGTCTCTTATGCCACAAATCCATGGCACTATCATTCTCCACAGTTACAAAGATATATCCTAAAAAACCTCCAAGAATCCGGTAAAGTAACAAGAAGCCATAGACTGTGAATCTCATCATCAAAACTTGATTCCCATATCAGATAACTTGTTCAGCATCCTTGAAACACAATTAAGCGATTCGTCATCGGAGTCTCCTCCTGATACCTCAGCTAAAACAATTTCTTGACATGTACATCTTATTATTTCTGATCTTCCTAGCATACAACTTCTCCAGCTTCAACCATAAAGAACGGGCATCAATCTCAGTCTCAATATGATGCAACACATTATCATCTACCCACTGTCTTATCAACCCACACACTTGGCGATGAAGCAAATTCCACTCTTCATTCGTCTTCTTTTCAGGTTTCTTTTCCTAGAAGAATGGAACATGGAATTCTTTAACAAAGAGCTAATCCTCCATCTTGCCCTTCTATATATGATGGTTAGCACCATTCAAGCTTATCACCCTGTACTTATTTTCCATCATTCACAAAAGAAATAACTCGAATTCTGCTTCCTTCTCTCTTTTTATGTTTTGTCTAATATTTTTTTCTTATGTTATGTTTTCTAAACCACATAAATTAGGTTTAAAAACTTTATATAGTGTTTCACTAACCCAAGGTCCAATAATAAAATTATTCACTAATATTAGTGGCCCCAACACGAAGTCTGGTTATATCCAACTAAACCCATTGAATTTCTTTTATCTCGAAGGAACCAACAATCACTTTAACATTTTTCAGATTAAGATATGATTAAATTACGTTTTACCATTTTTTTACCAATAATATTTGAGATAATTATTTTAAATTCACAAGCAGTTTATAATTAATATTAAATTGAAAATAAATATAATTTGTATTAAAAATTAAAATGAATACTTTTTGTGTAATAAAAAGATGTTAAAATAACACTTTTTATAAACAGAGAAAATATGGATTATGCTTTTGGATCTCTCACTGGATTAGGAATAACTATATATGAATAACATCATACACATACGAATTTTAAATTATATATCCAAAATTTAAAAATTAATTTCTATCAAATTATGGTTTCTTACTGATAACTGAAAAAAGGATATTCTCTAACAAGTTAAAGATTACGAATAAAGTAGTTCCATTCACTGAAGTTTGTAAAAGATTTTGAGATAGTGACTAACAATATAAGAAATGTGAGTAATCGGCAAACGTCATAGCATGTGGTCATGTATAGGAAGCAGAAATTTCATCTGTTTCGTGTTTTACCCACAGTTTTCTTGCGCTGTCGAAACAAGGGAAATTTTTTTTTGTCCATTAATTATTTATCAAAAATATTTTTAATAACTAGATTTTTTTTGTCAGCATCAACATATTAATTAATAATCTGCAATTCAAACATTTGACTATGTGTTTATATGGACAAAAAAAGTGGTCAATTCTGTACACACATGCAAGATTGTCTATTCTTATGTTTTGAGTATGCAGCTCAAAAATCTGAAACTTTTTGTTTAGCTGTTGGATTTTTTCCAAAGTATAATGGCAAAAATAGATTATTCTTCTGGTTCTGAATCATCCAAAACAATTTGTTGCAAGAGTCATATAAAATTAATGAAATTCTTCATACATTCAATTGCTTATATGAAGCTTCAACTCCGCACGTAAAGAAGAGAAACTGCTTTGTGCATTTTGTACCCCCATCAATCTCTCAAACCCCTTTAAAATATTGTACTGTTCTTGACCCACTAAAAAATCACTGCCTTTCAAAATTCCATCCTTGAAAACACCATGTACGTATCCTCGATGGTATTTTCTGGCTGCCTCCTCCGTACTTTGGCATGATGAAGATTGTGACTTTAGTTGAACCAATGCTCATTGAGCTTGCTGCCCTAATATAGCTTATGTTTATGTTAATTGTAAAGTATCTCAAGGATCCTTATCTAGATAACTGAAAATATTTCATATATACCAAATAATCCAAATAATTGAGCATTTTCAATGAAATATGTAATCCCCCAAAATAAATAGTTCAGATTCGCATAAACCAATTGCAACGGAAAATTACATGTCTTTGTGGGATCTTTGATAAAACCTAAACTTGGACAGCCTGGAAGACATTCGAACAAAACATGATTTATTTTTCCTCGCTCCAAATTATTCACACTATATTTCATACTTTATCCCATTAGATTTAAGTTTTTCCTAGCTGGTAACAATATGAGATAATTTGAAAGACCCCATTAATATATTTTTACAGTCATGTTTTTTCTTATTTAGTTTAACTCTTTCGGTTTGTTTTTATTTAAATTTAATAAATTTTAAATTAAATTTTATAAAATAATCATAATTTTATTTATTTATATTATATTATATTATATTTAATTATTATTTATTTTAAATATGTCTCTTATTTTCTTAGTTTTAAATATGCCAGTTTCAATTTATTTTGGTTTTAGCTAAAATGCTTTAAATTTGTAAAATTAATATGTTAAAACTGATAAATTAAAATAAAACGTAATCATTTAAATACCAAGGAAAATTTTATTTGATTAATATTGAAAATATGATATATAAATTGATGTAAAAAATAGATGTAACTATATTGAGTTTTTTTTATTAATATGATATGTATATTTTATTACAATGGTGATGTATGAGTTATTAGTTATTGAAATTTTCAATAATCTAGTAAAAAATTAAATATTTATATAGAAGGTTTAATTTAATAATGATATAATATTTATCACCATATTTAAAAAAAATTGCTAAAAATATAAATCTTATTTGTTAGGTTGATGCCATGTCCTTATTTTTCAAAAGTCATATCATTTTTTTGTTGAAAATGAATGTGATGATAACACATATAAAATCACTTCGAAATATAATTTTTAAAATATTTAGCTATATAACAATTAAAATAGATAAAAATGATTGACTGGATTCATTTACCCATGATTGTAAATAAAAAAGTAGTTATTTTTGATTTGTTCACTCTGACAGATTTTAGTTAATATATATATATATAATAGCTACTACTTCTTGTTTATTCAATATAGGTTGTCTGTCCGCAATTTTGCTGGTAGTTATGTAATATCAACAAATATATATTATGTTTACACTGTTATAGTTTTAAATAATAATTAGAAATTTTAAATTTAAATTTTTAATTTCAAATAGTTGTATAATCAAAAAAATTATTATATATTTTAGAAGATCAGTGAGATTTAAAATATTTCAACAACATAAAATTTTCTCATTAAAAATCATTCTCTTACAGAAAAGCAATATTATAATTAATTCAGATAATTGGTTGTATAATTACTTTCTATTTTAATTTAAGACGTGAAGATGGAAATATATAGCTTTAGAAGTGTTTATGTTTTTATAAACTCTAATAGGACCAATATAATCAGTGACTTTTACCATGAATATATTTTATAAACATTTTTGTGTAGGATTTAAAACTATTAAAAGTTCTCTAATAGTTCATTACCTACAAATCGAATTCTTTTACATAGGAATACATAACCATCAAATTTATTTATATAAAAATTGTTAAAGCATTTTATCTAATTATATATAAATAATTGATAAAATAAAGAAATTGATTAAAAAAGTATATGTTCTTTCTCTAATTCTACATTTAGTAACCATAAATCATTATTTGTAATATCTCTTGTGTTATTTGGCTAATTTTTATAATTAATTCTAGAGTTTGCCTTTTATTTTTAGAAGTTAACTAATAAAAGTTAAAAAAACAATGAAATTATAATTATTTTTTAAAACTTAACCTATTAACGACAGCATAAGTAAAAAGTATTTAAGTGACTTCTCAATTAATATGTAGTAGGATTTATCTCCCTAAAACTAAGGATAAATTTGGTTAAGGTAAAGATGAAAAATGTATTAGAAATGGTAGTTTAATCAATTTCTCTCATAATTTTGTCAAATCACAAAACACACTTGTTTAACATAAACTCAAATGGGTTAAGTAAACAAATTATTACTTAAATTATCTACGTCATCACACTATTTATCAAACACTAATTTCATCGGAGAAATTTTTTATTATATTCTAGATGTCTTTTAAAATTATTATTCATTCATTTTAAATTACTTTAAAACATACATACTTTAATTAAATAAGATTAACTAAATATATATAAAATAAAATAATTTTTAAAAATTTTAAATAATGCAATGTCGCTATTTAAAATATCTCAACTAAATTTTATTAAGCCTTTATAATAACTAAACTTTATAGTTATCCAGTTTAATACCCCAACTAATTATTTTTCTCATTTTAATATACTAAATTTTAAATTTCTGCCTATTTTAATACCCAAAATTTATTTAGTTTATTAAAAATATTGATAAATTTCAAAAAAAAAATCCAAAATATAAACTGAAAACATGAATTTTTTTTTAATATTTAGGAAAGAAGGTGAATAAATTATCTGAATTTTTTAAAACATTTTAAAAATTAATTTTTAATGTAACAAAAGAATTTGTTTTCTATTTCAGAAAGTGATAAGTCATCTATGATATCACATTGTCATTGGAAAATGATTGGAATTTTTTGCAAATTATATATTTTGACTATTTCACATTCATTTGAACATATTCTTAGAATATATATTATATATATATATATATATATATATAAATATATTATATATAGAGAGAGAGAGAGAGAGAGAGAATGAGTGAGTTTAAAATAATATTATTAGGTTTAAATTAATTAGTTTTCTGAAATCTATGGTTTATTGTATTTACTACTAATATAAGTATATTTAAAAATTGTTTTTATAATTTTTTATGTAGTATCCATATATAATTTATAGTATATTATCAACTTACATAATGTAATCTAGTATATTTAATTTATTTCTATAAACAAATTATGTTAATTCTTTTATATTAAATGTTTATTGTTTGTTTGGAAACAATATTAGATTAGGTAATTTTAAGATTAGTTTTCCTTTTAAAACTTTAGTTAAATAATAAAAAATCAAAACTATTAATCATCAAATTATAACAATTAATTGGAAAAGTCCTCCTATGAGCTATACGTCAGCATAAATCACTTAAGTGACTTCTCAATTAATATATAAAAGAATATTTATTATTTTATAATATGTAATTAAAAAAGATTAATAAAAGTACGTAAAAATGAGTTTGCAGACAGAATAAGCACGGATATTAACCTAGCTACACATATTACGAACCTTTTTTTTATATAAGTATGTGAATTATTATTATAATGAAACTGATTTGTCCAAAAACTGATAAGCGTAACAGTTTGTAAGATCACTTTGTGACTCTGTACAACTAGGTGACAGACATATGAGCACTCTATATAATTTATAACTCAAGGATAGTTCACGGATGGTAGATCGATTCGAGAATCCAACTAGGTCACAGACTTGGAAATATTTTGTTGTCGGAAATGTAAACTTATTGCGCCTCTTAATTTGTAATCTGAAAATTCAATTTGTGTATGGGTGTGTGTGTATGTGAGACCGTGTGTTTGTATTGTGTATATGAGAGGGTTTTGTTTTTTTTCTTTAGGAAGTGATTAAATTAGAAATCTAGGTTTCTTGTAGCACAAGGGAACTTGAGTTTCATTGGCCCTTTTTCGCTAACGGGTTTCTATCGGTTTTTATGACAAGAGAAAAGTAAGACTAAAGAGTGCATTTAAGTTCCCACGTTTTTGTCTGGTTTCTATCTTCTGAACATTTAAAAGGAGAGGTAAAAATACAAATACTAAGCTGAAGTAAATATTAAATTAAAGTAGAAAAGAATTATAATCCCAACAATGTTGAAAACTCCTATACTATTAAAGAATCAATGAATAATAATAATAACCTGAATAAATCGAAATTTAAAAAAAAAAAAAAACAAGAGACAAGTTACTGAGATGACTTTCCCTAAAGGAGCATATGATGATGGTTGTGTTGCTGCTGAGTAGCAGGTGAAGGAGGAGCTGGAAGAGCAAGGAAAGCGTCACCAAAAGGGTTAGAAGATGAAGGATTTTGATGAGAGATGATGTTGATAATAAGATGAATAGTTGTTGTTGTATGGATTTTGATTATTCATCATCATCATTTGTTGTTGTTGCATAGCCATTTGAACATTGGTTGGTGGAGCCATGTTGTTAGACATTGCAAAAGGATCTTGTTGCATCCCAAATGGGTTCGGGTTCAATGAGGCTGGTTCTCCAGTTGTAGCTGTGGCTCCAAATCCATAACCAGCATTGGTTAAGTTGGATCTGTCTTCTTGCTGTGTCGTCTTCATAGAGACTATCTAGCAGAAGGTTGTCAAATCCTCCACCCTATTAACATAGACACCATGTGAGTTAAAAATAGAAAGTTCTCAAAAATTGAAGGAGAGACTTACTAGTTTTGTTGCTATTGTGGGACGAGAATTGTTGTTGTTGTTGTTGTTCTGTGGTGTGACTAGTGCAAGCTCCCAACCACTTCCTCCAGCTTCTATCAAGCTAGACTATTAGATGGGACTGAAGTTTCATGTCCTGGTGGATATATGGCAAGAGCCAATGCATTTTTTGTTCTATCTCTGCGGCTTGAGGGTTTATTTCATTTAGACCCTGCACCAAGCCAAGTTAAAGGGTCATATTTTCAGGGTTTTTTTGGTAGCTTTACTATGTGTAAAGATGAAGAAGACTCACCAGTAAATCATCAGTGTCTATCAATGGTGAAGGTTTAACTTCTTCCTCTTCTTCTCCTCTTGAGGCTCCTCTTGCTCTTCTTCCGATAAGCGGTTGATCACTTTCAGTGTTCTTGTTTTGGTTTTCATCTTCAGCAGGTTCTTGAGGCTGCTCTTCTTCTTGTGGTTCTTGTTCCTCCTCTTTTTCCTGATACTCCTGTTAATACAAACAGAAACAAAATGTCAATTCATATGGAGATGATTAAATGAAACCAATAATTGAGTATATTGATGAGATGAGAATTCATCTTTACCAGTTTTTGCTGTACAGAACCACTCTGAGGCGCTTCTTTAATGTACTCTTCCATTGTTGCTGAGGAATGATGGAGGAGGCTGAAACCAGATCTTTTTGATAAGCACCAAGGAGTGAATTACACAACAGTCAAGAACAGAAAGCCAAGAACCAACCTGTCTTAATGTTGGGAACTGAAAGTTCCTTGCTAGCTCTAGCCCTTTGGCAGTAATCATAAAACTCAGCTAGATTTTCAGCCTATGGAAACAAAACAATCAACAAGCAAAGCTTAACATGCATGAAGATAATAAGCCTAATAATGCCAAAAGAAACTTTAACTGTGGCTCACCTGTTGACCAGCTCGTTTGTATATGTTTAGAGCTTTCACTGCATCATGTCTTGTCATCTCAAAGAACTACAGTGACACAGAGATACAATATTTGAGTAGATAGGGGAGCCAAAGGCAGCAAATGTAACCTTCTTTGTAACTAAACCATGTCTACAAGATTAATGATTCCATCGTTGATAGCACAATAGATTTTGAAGCTTTCTTTAAGCACCAAAGCAAGAGCATACTGGATAAGATAGTTGCTATATGCTGCTCCTTCAGGCTGCAAAGCTGAGAACAATTAAGAAGAAATCTTCTATAGCACGCAAACAAAAATAGTAAGAAAGCAAGAGCGAAGTTTACTTGACATCCAATAAGCCTGAAAAGAAGCTGTTGCAACGCAGGTAACTGTTCTAACAGATCTTCACCAGACAACATCCTTGTCCTATGCGTCTACAGAAGAAATTAAACACCAAATATTTTTACAACAATTTGGATAGTTCGATTGATGATGATGAGAAGTGAGAAGACAAACCTTGGAAGCTGCACCTGAAGCTTTAGGCAAACGCTCTGCCTCTATATCATACTTTAAAACACGATAACATTCAAGCCGCTCTTCAAGAAAGAGCGCGTATGTTCTAACCCAAGCAGAGCAGTCCCAAGCTGCATCAAAGACAATATGATGATAAGTCAAGAAAAAAAGAAAGAATCATGCTGAAGATAGAGAGAGTGAGGAGATGATTTTTGTTTCACCAAGAGGACTTGTATCGTCTTTGAAGTTAGAGATCCTAAGAATATGTCTTCTGTGTGAGTAGTTTAGAAGCTCTTCTCTGAAAGTAGGATCACCTTCTCTTAACGTTCTGTGAATGACTATCAACGACCTTCATTGCTACCTGTACGTACGTACGTGTGTGTTTGTCAATCTGTCAAGAAGAAACTTGCGAAGCAAGTAAGAGACTTACAACCCAAGTGCGGGTTTTGGATAGTCTCTTAGACAATGCATGGATGCAATAAGCAACATCTGCTCGTGGTTGTATTACAGATGTCGCCGAGAATATCTCTGGCAAAACACAACTCGTTATCTGTTAAAGTTCTTGAATCATATCCAAATCTTTGGAATAGCATAGGAAACTTACTACGAAACGTGACGTTCTTTGGGAGGAGATTCTACATGATTGGTTGCCTTGACGATCGCAATATCTAGATCCTAGTAATGTATAAAGATCAAGAATCAAGAACATGCATAGATCATAATATTTGGAAAAAGAAAATGGTGAATTATTCAGGATCAGGGAGAATGATTAGACCTTGAATTCGCTGTTGACCTTAGCGAGACCAACGGTGGTGGAATCCTTGAGGGCTCCATAGGCTTTGCGTAAGCTCGTGAAACGTACCCATGTCGAGTTACACTTGTGTCTGAAAATCTGAGATCTGGATCTTGAAATGGTGGTACGTGTGATAATGTGTAGCCAAGACAAGAAAGAGAGAGAGAGAAATAAGATGATGTTGTTGGGTTAATGGTACATGGAAGATAACAGACTTTCTTCTTCTTCTTCTTCCTCGCCCTCAAAAACGTGGGTAACAGAATACTAGTGATCTTTGATCATTTCCTTTTTTTTTCAATAGTAATACTTATTGCCATCTTTGTGTATTCTTTATATTAGGACGTCAATCATGTCGTAGTCGCGAGATCATGACGGTGGTCTCTTAAATAATAACAACTAGGTATTACTAATTTTTATCGTTCAACCATTATATCATAAATCTCCAAACGTATAGTCATAAAATGTTAATATAAAGTTGCTAAGTAAAATCATGTTTGTTGATATTTTTCTCTCAACTTATAATTGGATTTCAATGATATCATCAAAATGTTATAATTGAATATTTCTCTTCCATATGAAGAATTGTACTTTTGAATGATATGAAAAATAACAATTGTAATCCGCGTTTGCGCGAAAGGAACATTAAGTATGTATATAAATTATTTATACATATTATTATTTATTTTGTGTTCATTTATATATTATGCAATAATAACTATATTGAATAATTGATAATCGAGTAACTATTACGATATAATTAAATTAGAGTAAGCACATAAATAAATAAAAAATCTATTTTTTACTTACAATAATTTTTATTTTTAAAAACTCAAAATAATTATTTATTCATTTTATATGGTATATAATTAAAATTAAATGATATTAACATAGATATATATATTTTAATATAAATATTTATTAATTGAGACTCTGTACTCATATGATTTATTAACATTTTTATATTTGTTGTAGCAAGAAAAATTGTTTTTATTAATATGAATATTTATTAGTTGAGGCTTCATACTTGATGCAAAATTTAAAATTAACATGTTTATGTATTTTATATATGATATATACTGTAATTTAAATGATATTTAAATATATATATATATATATATAATCTGAATATATATTAAATGAAAATTTATATTTATATGATTTTATGATCATTTGTATCTTGTTATAAAAAAAGTTAAACCACTAATCACAAGAAAAAAACTAATGTAAATTTTTAACAATCTTAGTAATTTATAATTGTTTAGCAAAATTTAAAATATAGCTTATAAGAAAAATATAAATTTATTTATTATATGATTAATGTGATTTTTTTAATTTATTTTAATAATATAAAATTAAACAAAAATGATGGATGATACAAAAATTGTTATCAAATTTTTATTATTCAAAATCATTAATTTTCATATAATTGTTAACAATATTAGGTAATTTCGTAGCTTTTATTTAAGAAAAGAATGAAAAATATTTTTTATACACTACTAATTAATTTGATAGTTAGTTTTATTAAAAATATATATTATATGTTTAGATAGACCAATCTATTTTTCTAAGGATTCTAAAAATCATTGTAGTGATGACACGTGGTTACCAAAACATGTTGTAATGCTACATAATTAATATATAGAGGATAAATATTATTTTATTTTTTTATAAAGGGCTTTCATATTTAACAGAATTACATGGATAAACAGGAAAATAAATTACACAGGAACATACAAGGTAAAAATAATTAAGGGATAAGAAGGAAAAGATGAGGCAGACCATACTCAGTTTTTTGAACGCTCACATCTCGGTCGAACCGGTATTTCATGGTGACCCGATATGTAATCTGGTTTGGGTTTTAGGAAAAAATATTATTTAAAATTTCGATAAAACCCACTAAAACCGTTAAAACCCGAAACCCAGCTACCAGTTGAATCATTGGTTGAAAAAATACATAATTTTTGTTTTTTTATTAGATTTTTCAGTTACATTATTAGAATTTGTTTTATATTATAATTAAGTAAGGTTTTAAGTTTCCAATTAAAAAAAATATGATCATATGGATTATGAATCGATTAAACAAAATAGAGTTTTGAATTTTTGAAGATGAAGAATTCAAACATGATTATAATGAATTAGAAAATGATGTTGATGAGGAATTTCCAAAAGATGATAAAGTGATAAACTCAGAAAATCTTAACAGTAACTTTTAAAATTTTGTTAGAACTTTCAGTTTTTTTTTCATATATAACAAGAAAAGATGAGGCATGCCATACTCATTTTTTTTTGAAACCTGACCTCTCGTTGAACCGGTAAACCCGGTGACCCGATATGTAATTCGGTTTGGGTTTTAAGAGAAGCCATTATTTAAAAGTCCGATAAAACTCCCAAAAATCGTTAAAAACCGGAACCGGGCTGTTGGTTGAACCACTTGTTGAAACAACACATAATTTTTACATTTTTCTTAAATTTTTCAATTACATTATTAATTTGTTTTGTATTCTAATTAAGATGTTAGGTTTTTAGTTTTCAAAACCAAAAAGATTATATGACCATGTGGATTATGAATCAATTAACAAAACAGAGTTTTGAAATTTTGAAAATGAAGAAGTCAAACTTGATTATAATGAATTAGAGAATATATTGATGAGGAATATCTCAAATATGATAAAGTGAAAATCAAGAAAAAATTGACAGTAATTTTTTAAATATTGATTGAACTTTCAATTTTTTTATCATACATAATAAGAAAAATGATTGTTGGTTACGTGAAGTATTGACTTATGTTTGGTTTTATTTTGTGAAAAACTTCGTATGGGCGTTCTGTCTTTAAGTGCCCTTGTTGCCATGCGATTTAAAAGATAGGTAGAGTGTCTTATTGCTTCACCCCATAGATAATTAGAAACATACATGTGCTTCATAATACTTCTGGCTATCTCCATCATAGTCCTATTACGCCTCTCAACCACTCCATTTTGCTGGAGAGTGTATGGAGCTGTAAAATATCGCTTGATGCATGAATCATTGCAGTACTGATTAAACTCATGAGACACAAATTCTCCCTCCCATGTCTGTTCTGAAACTTGCTATGCATGTTCATGTTTCTCTACCAAGCTCTTGAAGTTTTTAAACTTCTTAAATGTTTCTCCTTTTTATTTAAGCAGTGATGTCCACATATATCTCGAATGATCATCAATAAGAACTAAGACATACATGTTTCCAGCACTCGTGTTTGGACTTATAGGACCACACAGGTCACCATGAATCAGTTCTAGTATATTAGTAGCTCGATATGAGTGGACTGAGGAAACGTTTGTTTTGTATGTTTGCCCATTAAGCACGAACCGCACACCTTTTCCCGATCTCAAGCTGTAGGATTCTAGTAACAAGCTCTCTCTGTATCATAGACTTCGTTGTGTCAAGATTTATATGCCCCAACCTTGCGTGCCACCTACTTGAGTCACTAGTCATTGTAGACAAAGAGATAAATCATCTCTTATCCTCATAGACACTTTGTATAGTCCATTCTTTGATCTCAATGCTTTGGAGATAAGCTTCCCATCTCGATCGTGCATTATGAGATGTTCTCCTTTCATCATTACATCATATCCCGACTCAGTTGCTTGTCTAAGACTGATGATGTTGCTTTTTAGGTTTGGTATAAAGTAGACATCTGTAATCTTTCTTGCTTCTCCATTTATGTCCATGAACTCAATTGATCCCTTTCCTTTAATATCAATACACGAATCATCCAAGACGCACTTTCCCGGTGACTGTATCATCAATAGATGAGAAGTATCGTTGATCTCCACTCATATGATTGCTAACCCCATTATCAAGGTACCAAATATTTTCTTCACCTTTCTTTACTTTGTAGTTGCTTGGCACGATTTTCTCTTCTTTTAAGTAGACTACTTCATGCATCATCAACTCATCTGCCTCATGTGTTTCATTGTTCCCGCTCTCTTGTGTTTCTTGTAGTTTAAGCAAGCGATCCAGGCAATTGTATGCAACATCTCTGGTTTTGTCACATCTGAAACATGTAAGATTTCTTGCATTTCTTGTTCCATTGAACCTGCCACGACCTCGTCCTCTGTTGTAGAAGCGTCCTCCACATCCTTTGCCTCTGTAATTGTTATTGAAGTCGCGAGTCTGTTGTGGTTCCATGTTTGCATACATTAGCTTGCCTTGATCCTCTTGATTATCTTCCTCATCGAAGACACGTTCTTCATACGCTTTTAACCGCCCTATAATGTCCTCAAAGGTTGTGGTTTTTAGGTCTAGGACTTGTTCCAAAGCGGCTACAATATGTATGTACTTCTTGCGAGGAAGACACTTAAGAAACTTTTTAACCAGTTTTGCTTCTTCAATCTCTTCTCCTAATGCGGTTGATTTTGATGATATCTCAGATAATTTCCAACGAATTCATCTATTGTCTCTGCGTCTTTCATCCTGAGAGGATCAAAATCTGCCATTAAAGTCTGTAACTAAGTTTCTTTAACTCGTTTGGCTCTCACATGTCTTGTTTTTAATTGTCTTCCATATCTTCTTTGCAGTATCTAAATCTCCAACCTGTAGTATTAGTGCTTCTAGAATGGACTGGAATATAAGAGTCATAGCCATATTGCTCTTCTCACTATCCTCTACATCGGATTCTATAACCTTCCATACCTTGTGTACCTTGAGTAAGATCTTCATCCTCATGGCCCACACGGTGTAGTTTGTTGAAGTAAGAACTGAACACTTGATCGAAAACGATCCTCCCACCGTTGGCTTTGCTATCACAAGATCTCCCATAAATCTGATACCAAATATTGATTATAAAGCTTTCGTAAAGAACTCACAAGATATAAGAATATACCTCTTTTTATTGCTTAAGAAAACTATCTCAAAAATTCAAGCTCTCACAATTACAAAATCGCTCTCTAAATCTCAATGTCACACTCAACATGTTTATATAAGAATGCATAATCCTAATCCTATAAGAAACACTTCCTAAACACGTCATGCTTATCTCTTCATTGTCCTATCACAACTAGGATTAGGATTACTTTCGGTTTAAGTTTTCTTCAAGCTTATCCCAACAAGTGGCTGGTTCTACATGAATTAATTGGCCCACATATCATTTGGTTTTGATTAATTTGATATCCTCTTGTTTCATGCATAAATAAATTTGTATTTAACCAACAATATATTGTTGGTATTTATTTACACAATGACGGGAGTTCAACACATTCCTTATGAAAAAACAAGGAAAAGTTTTATTCGTTTTAATCCCTCACTTTTTCACAACTAAAATCTCATTCAAAATCCTTATTTAAGAAGGACAAAAACCCTCATTATAAACGAAATGGACCATAAATCAAGGAAAAAATGAGGGTTGCAAAATGTTTCGACTAAACTAAGAAGGAACTATAAAAGGAGTGAATATTGGCTTGGCTCTCTTTTTTTCCTCGTTATCTTTGACAACTTGGAGGGCTTGCACTGGGCCTTCTCACGAATCGTCCCTGTTCCAATCCAATCACCAACCACAGAAATAAATTTTAGATTCTTGTCTTAATCAAATACAATGTCTATCCTAGCGCTTGACCCAATCTAAAAGTTACTACTTACTTAGTTTGTTTCCATTAACTATGATAATTGTTATATTAACTAATTAATTCAGATTCTGGTTCTGTTTGTTAGTTTTAAAATATCAGTAATTAAAGGCATAAACAATATGAGTTGGCTAAGTTCAAATTAACCTCATAAACCCGGTGTAAAACTATAAAATGAAATCATGGATGGATGGTAAAACCTACATGTTTTAACCACGCATTAAGGTGGGTGAAGATACCTTCACTCGAGGACGTTGATCTGCGTTGAGTTTTCGAACTTGATATCGAATTTTCTTGGAGAAAAGCCGAGTTTGACGTTTCTCTTTGTACCTCAAAACACTTGCTTCTCTCATTCCACTGTCTCCGAACAAATCAATCTGAGCTAATCTTGCCTGTCCCAAAAACCCATGGTCCACATTAGTTCACATTTTCACTTTTGTTTTCTGAGACTCATGTTAAACCTCACAAACTATATATATATATTTTATGCTAAAAGGAGTATACGACTAAGACTGATATAGATACGAAATAAAATTTGAACCTCTTCATTTATCTTATCTTATACGTGAACATTCACGTGCAATGTCTAAAGTCCACTTGAACAAATAAAAGAGTAAACTTCTTTCCTCAATTGATAGAAAGTTTTTTTTGAAATGATAAAAAGAGCAAAAAGACTATTTACTAAAGTCAAAATGTTCAATTATTCATATTTTCATAAGTACGTTACGAAAAAATAACTTTTCAAATTTTTTTTAATAAGTTCTTGTCAGAAAGTTACATAATTCCATAATAAACTACTAAACCATTTTGATTATTTAAGAGCATAAAAACAAAACAAAAACACGCTCCCTTCAGACACCAACACTATAACCGTCAAGTGGCAGCAGACTAGTAGTTATAACAGAATTACAAATCATCAGTTACGAGAAATTAATTAATTAATTTTTTTTTTTAAAAACTAATTTAGAAGAAAATCAAATAGTCAAAGGACGAGAGAGGAAAGAAAGAAAGACATACATGGACGTCGGAGCCCAGAATCTCATCTCCAAACGGCGTCGCTTTATCAGACCAAGCTTCCAAAACGCCGTCGTAGTCAAGCCTCAGCATCGGATATCCTGATGATCTCTCTTCCGTTAATGTCACCGTCGCCGTAACTTTCTTCTTCTTCTTCTTGCTCTTCTCTCCGTTAGACTTCTTAACGTCGACGGTGACGGTGGGTTGGATCCGCGGCGAGATCTGTTCGAAATCAACGGTGTGAAACCTCCACAGGTTAGCATCGTTGTGTTCTCTGAGACTGAGTTTCTCTTCAGTCCCAAGTCCCAAAAGTAGCGTGGTACCATTCCTTATCGTTACCGATTATTTTTTGATTCTGCATGTAAGCATCAACCGCGTCCGATTGCTTTTTCGCACCCGGCTAGGAGGGTTTGATTCAAATAACCGAAGACTGGCTCTCCCATAAATTAAAGTGAGACAGGTTTTTCCGGCAAATCATCTGATTACGTATGTCTGGACAACGTCCACTCCTAATTTCTCCTTGGTATTAATAGCCCCAGGAAAACCCGTTCAATTTTCAAACCAAGCAATTTCTTAAATACTCACTATGCAGATAGGTTGATGATTCCCTCGTTCCAAACTCTCATCGTCGGTACGACATCATCATAGTCAAATAAGGTCCATAGAAGAACCAGATCATCTGAAGTACACAAATCGACTGAACAATAACCCGAGGCTAGAAATTCCGAGGAGCCAAACACAGATAGAGCGCCGCCCAATCAACGAACGAACACACTTCCCCACCGTAAGATTGTGCTCCCCTCTGTATCACCCTATCGGTCCCGCACCTGTTGGAGCACCTATAAGGTTGCAAACCCTGACAAACTCACACTACGATGTTATTCCAGAGGGTACTCAGTCCTACTCTACAGTTTCTAATACGTCATCACCAGTCACGGCGTGTCCGACCCGGGCCGATCGAAACCACTCCACAACGCATTACAGAGCAGCTAACCTCATTTCTGAGATTACCCAAACGTGAAAACGGGGATTATATTGAACAAGACACTCGAACAGAGCGCATCGGAAACACATTTGGACGTCTAAGTATAATAATCGGTTCGTTCAAGTCGATTCCAACAACTCTTTTGTTCCCCCCAACCACAGAACTAAAGAGGGGTCTATCCACATGCTTCCTGCATACTTATTATATACGCAAAAAACACCATACACTCCCCAGTTCCACCTATCGTTTCCACATGATTGTACGCAAGCTTTCGGTACCTATGACAAAAAGATAATTCTCACCAGTAAGAGGGAGAACTAGAAAGAGGAAGCAAGAGTATCACCATGTCACTGACCCACAAGACCCTCCAAAGCCAATTTTATTTGGATTTACCTACTGTCCCCAAAGTAGCACTTCACCTACTGTCTCCAAACGATGGCATTGCTGAACCCGTTGTTTCCACGTAAGGTCATCACTTCCTTACTTCCTGAAAGTTCCGATGTTACTGGAAATCCTACTGGCGCATCCCCCCATAGAGTCTCTAGAGTCATCGCCTCTGTGTCCTTGAGCAAGAAGCAAGTGGTTTTTGTATTTCATTATCGTTCGTCCTACAAGAATTTGAAACTAAAAATAGACTCTTCTTTTTGCAGCTTGCTAAGCGCATGCAACTCACCGTAGGAGAAAAGTCGTGCTCAGCGCAACGTTTCGACTTGTGTCTTGTTGGTCAAGTCAGAGGCCAATCTCTGAAACAAACGGGAGGTTAAAGAAAGTTATTGTAGCTACCTAAGGTTTGTCCTTGTAATACCAACCATAACAATCCTATAGAACTTTTACGTAGTAGTCACTAACCATTTTAATCACCTATATAAACAAAGCACCTGATCACACAATGTCTTCCCAGCCGAAACCAAGATATCCCACAATCGTAATAGCCCTCCCTTCTGTTCTAAACTTTCGCCGCCAGAAAAATTCCCAACCCCAATAGAGAACCTGTTCCGATCCCCTGGGGAATCGTTCTTTTTGTAAGCCAGCCTATCTCGCGTAATTTTGTGCCTTCCACTTTGTATGCTGTCCACAAGTTCCCAGTAATGCTCCAACAATCCCACCTGACTGTATGATTATACCTATCCTCTCCGTATTTGCGGTTGAAATTCAAGGCACACGAGGCGAGATGCATCAACCTTAACTTGTCAATTGGCGTGCCTCACCTATGTCATCTCGGTTTGCGGAAACTTTCCTCAAAAGCACATCACTAAGAGAGAATAAGACCAGGAAAAACCCCATTTGTCCTGCCAACGGATGATACCAGAAATCTTTACACATGAAATTCTAACAACAGACACAATTCTAGCGTCAAACCCTGTTCTGACAAATCAAAACCCCACAAACTCACAACCCACCGTAGAGGCCTTGACCCCGAAAGTATCGTCTTTCCCACCAACGTAACAACGAAAAGCCTGTCCGAACCACCAGCAGTAACGAAAAACAAAAAAAACAAACAGCACAATTTCTTAGTAACCTCTAGTTTGTTTAGTCACAGAGGCTGTCCGCTGTGAGACACCGAAACAGAAAACTGCGTACAAGGTACAAGCACGTCGTTGAGGTGTAAGAAACACTTTTACCCATAAGAGAGGATGAGAGAACACGAAAAACCTATAACTCTAGAAGGACCAACAGGATGGCAGTGAGAAGCGGAGCCCCAAGATTCTATCAACCATCATTCATCATCCGAATGGTATGTAATGTATAGGGTGTTGAACAGAACGCCCCAAACCTTTCATCTCGCTGTCAAACGCTGTCAACAGTATATTTATAGCTCTCACTCAACCTTTACGTGAAACAATTTAGAGAGAAGAACGTCGGGAAAACTTTTTAGACGGCGCCGATTGACGGCACGAAAGGAGGAGCATTTGATAGAAGAGAGGCTTTACCAAAACCCACACTACCCCGGAAAAAAACCCTCCCCTGATATGACGAGATATCGCGACAATAGGGTGTCCTCGCCGCCTGCTACATTTATTATCTTTTCTACAACTCCGAAAGGCCGTTATTTGGACCCGGCCGCGGGCTCCTGCTTGGATGCTTTCCCAAAAAGTCTTGGTTGTCTTGTCCCTCTAGGATGTCTTGACAAGAAGACGGACCCGCGCTTACGTATAGAGAAAGGAGATTGGAGGTGATATAAGCGCAAAAGGACGCCGCGGCTGGCCTACGCAAGACCATTGACAAAAGTTAGCTTAGATTTGAAAACGAACCCACCTTCGAGCCCACACCTCAATGTTTAGGTCTACATAAGAGAAAAACAAAAGACTACGAGTCCGTGAAACTACAACTGGTCTAGTAGTTGAAAGTTTAAGCATTTTTATTAGAAGAAAACAAGCTGTCGCTAGATAGACCACATATACTTTTAGGGAGGAGGGAAGGGTAGACCACATTTATAATTAGTGATATCAAAGTGTCCTGGTTTAATAATTAAAAAACGAAGGTCAAAACCTGCGGGAGGTGGAGTTGAGGTCAGCAGGTTAAGCGAACAGAAGGGGGTTCTGAACCGGGGGCTGCTTCACCTAGAAAACACAGCCACACCTCCCCTCCCCTACCTAACAAAGAGTGGTTAATGGCTCAAATACCCATAGCATTTCTCCAAAAGACGGTAACAAATGAAATAAAAGCCGACAACAGGTGCCAACGGCAGGATGAACGAAAAAGAATTTACAGAGATAGTGTGGTAATGGAACACACAGGCGCGTTCCAGTTGATTCATCGCCTGGAGGGAAGGTTGAACTAGGGAACCACCGTCAGAGAAATTTCCTTAAAAATTTGCTTCCCAGCCGTTGGATTGATTTACACATCAATGTGCAGCCCTAAGGTTACCTTCCCGGGATTGCAGCAATGACGTCGTCCTGTACCCAGAAGAATAACATTGAGTATGTGCCTTTGTGGGTTGCCGGGCCTTAGCGCCCGAGTTATTTGTATGTTACTAGTGACGGAGGATTACAATGGATGGGGAGTTCTTTTTTGGAGATTGAAGCATCCGCATTGCGCAAAGACCTAGGGGCGTAAAGTAAATGTAGGAAGACGAGTGGGTTCCCGCGGAGCTTTGGAAGTATAAACTATTGTTATAATTTATCTTAATCGGAGCCTGCACCGACACGATCTGCCTGAGTGACGCTCCTGTACATTTGTTTCTTTTCCAAAACAGATTTTCATCACCGGAGAACATTTAGGTTTGTTTCAAAAAGTGATCGTGAACAAAGATTACTGTTACATGTTCTTTTAAAAAATTTAAATTCTTATTTCCCAAAATAGAAAGTATGCTTCTTCAATAGCTTTAGAAAGGCCCACATTAAATAAGAAATTTTTTTTCTTTAACTGGTATCCTACGCTCTTCACAAAATCAGCTTTATTCATCGAATGTAATTATTACCTTTCTAGGAGATTAGGCGGACTGAGGCAGTTTTACCTGACCCTGCAAGACCTGACCCCCGAGAACACACCGCTCCCACAAATATACCCGACACCGTGAAGCGGGCCGAACCCTATATAATGTCTTACAAGACCTCTTATTTTTGCGGTACTCAATTTCTTTAACCAATTGCCCTTACATATGGCCAGAACAGCCCCGAGACCGAGAGACCGACCCGAATAGAACCCTGGACGGGCGCACGAAAAGAGAGACACCTATCTTCAAATAGACCACGACCCCGCCCAAGAACCGAAATTGACCCGACTTAAAACGATAGTATATTTAAAACACTATGATTTTGTGCGTTGTTATGTTTTAATTATAATTATATTATATTTTATTTAGTGAATTTTCTTTTGTTAATCAATAAGTATATTATATATTTATTGTAAAATTATTATAAGTAATATGAAGCATTAAACTATAAAATAGAGTTGTAAAATTAAGATTTGGATGATTGATTATTAATAGTTGAATTGTGAAAGCATACTTCTCATTAAATATGCTTTAGACGTATAGTATAGACAAATTAATTAATAAGGAACTTGTGCAAGTGAACAGTTCACTCCCGGGAAGCGGTTACGCCATGTATTTTTACAGAGTTCTAAATACCCAAAACCTCCCGATCCCGGACCTCAAAAATTAGGCACGCCTTTCGTATTTAGCGAAACGGTAATTGGAAAAATTCTAAAGAACCACTGATGCACTACCCTTTCATGCAATTGGGATACTCTAGACCCCAGTTTTTAGGTGAAAGAGACATATGATTAAAGACCTTTTTCTCGGGCCCCCCCGGATATATCCGGCATCACTCAGAAAAAAAATCTACACAACGGAATGTACCTATTGGTCTACTAAGGAGTTCTTCTGGACCCGAAAAGGACACCCGCGACCCGTTATCAGGACCTACCGACCCGAACCCGAACCCATGCAGGACCCGGGTGGAATGCCGCACAGGCCTATCTTTAGAAAGGTGTGATTAGGCAAACGTTAAATATTACTTTCCACCATATTTACCTTGCTTAATGTTAATGCGTAGAAAACATAGAATAGACTGAGAGACGAAATGGCACATTTTACTCATTTATTATCTTTGGGAACATTTTGTTGGTTTTTAGTTTACTGGTATATGATTTATTATTCTAAATAACGTATGTTATTGACATGTTTCACCTAAATGAATAAAATGTCCATTATTTCCCTTTCAGGTAGAGCTTATCATCACAACTTCATTACGATGGAGCGCCCGGTAACGTATAGACAGGAAACTGCTCCTTAAAAATTGAGAAAGATTTAAAGAAGGTATTTGAATATTTATGACTTCTACCTGATGTAGATAGTTACTCAATGCCGAAAGGGTAGTGAACAAACCATCGGCAACAGAATTTAAAGTAATGTTACCGATATTGTGTAAATCATACCTACACTAACCAACTAAAAATCAATAAGCATTCGTTATACTTAATGGAACTTTGATGAATAGGTTAAATATACATCTACTTGAACGTCCGTCCGTTTTCAAATAGGCAAATATAGAATGCTATCTAAGATCACAATGAACCTCAAATGTTTGCCTAAGAGAACAACGATTAGATTTTCACAGAGACGAGAACCACAAGTTTCGGAAGTTAAAGGATTCGGTAAACACACATTATATACTGGATCCGTTTGGTAACAAATAAGAATCTGCGGTATCTTACATATCTGGAATCACTGTCCTGAGGTATCAACAAGCAAAAAAAAAAAAAAATGGAAATGGTATCCGTGCGAATTGGAAGAGGGAAGGACCAAGAAGGAAGCAAATCGCTAGCCTAGTCAATGATGTGGAGAAGACTCCAACGGCAGTATGAGATTGAGGGATTTTCAATCTGCCTATACGGAATCTCTATGCCTCAATGATCCTATTATCACGACTGATAGGTGACCAATGTTTCGCCAGGTCGTGGAACTGGTGCTAGGCGAAATGCACCCAAGGAAACATCCACTATGAATCACTTGAAACACTACGGTTCACAACCATTACGCCTGTGAACACCAGACCTATTGAACTAGATTCCCTTGAACACATTTATCTTTCTCTAATCTCCCGGCTAATACCCACTTCAGGTATTGAACACCTTTTCTGTTGGGGATCTATATACACAACTTAGCTGTTCTTCGGGTACATTGTCTTGCTTCGGGCTTTTAGTTTTTGTTTTTGGTGAGTGTGTACCCGTACCTGGGCCAAAAACCCCACCGTATTGGGTATTGGAAGTGTCACTCGTGTTCAGAAACAGGCTGTGGAGAGTCCGGCACCATTTGAGATCGAGAAGAAGCATTTGCCTGGCGAAGTTGAGTCATTCCCCATAGGCACGATCAACTGGGTAAACGCCCCTTTGGCCCGGCCGGAGTAATTCTCACATCTGGTTTTTGGGTGCATGAGAGCTTATCCGGTTCTAGCTATTGGGTGGGACTTCAGTTAACCCTTCGTAGGGAGGTTTTTTGCTAAAGCAGTGCACCCGAGCTGTTCTGTCCGAAGATGCATCATGGACCCAAAGCAGATTGCTCCTACAGCACACTGCAGTGGAAGCATGATCTCCTGGAAGAGAAAGAAATGAACGAGAGAACAGTTTAATACTATACCATAACAATAGGCGAGAAACATTATTAGTGTTTTCCATGAGTTGTTAGATAGTTACCTGTGATGCAGAGCAGCAAGACGAAGTGACTGAATTAGTAGCAAACAACGATTAACGTTATTGCTGGAAAACTGAACGAAACTTCTTTCTGATGTTGTGAGTACACAGCAACGTCCCCAATCCTCAGCCCACCATTCAACCTATTGTTTTGAAAAAGGTTATCCGATGCCGATTAATGCATCACCAATCCCACCAAAGTGATCCAGCTTCATCTGTAGCAAACCTATGAAACAGAAGGAGACCTTAAATCATTCAAAGGGACCAACCCGTAGAAACAGAGAATGATTTGAGGATTACCTCAGTTCCAGCTATATCCCATAGCAAGTCCAATTGTGTGTCTGCCGGCTGCCAATGCCCCACATTGCAGCGAGCATCCGAGTTTTTCGCGTCTCTTCCAGCCACTTGCAACCACCCTCTCCAATATAATTTCCTCAATGCGTGCGCATGACTAAAGATATGCTTGATCCAATGCAAGAGATCCGAGCCATTTACCTGAAGCATAAAAACATGTTCTTAGATCTTTTTCTAAGAGGGCCAACAGTAACAATCCATTTCTATCTAGTAGGCAAAACAATTGTTAAAACGAACCGCTGAATCTTTTGGTGATAATGCGCTCTCATTTCGTTGAGGAGAACAAATCTCGGAACTGTGACCTTCCTATAGCTTAAAACCTTTCTCTTCAGTGAATATGCCACATTCCTTTTGCAATTGGGCGTTTAGTCTGTGCTTTATGTTATCTCCAGTGAACCCCATACGATACCGTAAATTCCAGGCAGGATTGACCAAGTCTGAACGGCTAGCTTCACGCCTACACACCAGGAACGTACTGGATCCTTCAGATACCAACAACCTGCTACCATTCGTATAGCCGGTCCAATCAGGAAGATCACACTTGGAGCTTTTATCTCATAATCTCTGTTGTTACACCAAGCAGCAGAAGTTCTCAGCAGCCTTGCAGGCAAACCCTCTATGGGAAATGTCAAGGAGAATAATTCGTCATCGTTACTCTTCAGTTAGTGGGTAACGGATTCTCTCGTTGAATCCACAGAGCGGAGCATTCTTCGAAACAGTTTTCAAAAACTATTTTCAGATATGCACCCTTGCAGAAAGCCCCTGTGCACCACTCCAGGTAAGAAGCCACTATAAGAACAGACATCTTCTTTCTTGTTGAATTGAACCGCTTCCGATTTGTAGCTCTTCTTTATCCTTAGCTCTTTTACGTCTGACCTCGCCAAAGTCTATCCACCTAAAAGCAAACCGAACTCGAGTATTGCCTCTTTGCTGTTGGGTGATTCCTAGGATCTGAGTTGTCTCCCACTTTGTCCTTTAACGCACTTCAGAACCAGTGTTCTGGAATATGCCTGCAACAAGAATACGTCTGTTACTTCTTCTTGCGTAAGTTCAACTCGAAAGGCTTCTTTATTTCCCTCTTGGCCCTCTCATGAACCTTTATCACCAGAATGTTATATTCTTTGTGGCACCACCAGGTGTGTTGAAGTAGTGTAGGGTCCCTGTCTTATCCAGTGACAGATGCAAGTAAGCAGAACCCATTTAGTTCACACTTGCTAGCCTAGATTGCCTCACAAAGTGCCCTGTCACTCATCAGCTTCTTCCATAGCAAATGCCAAATCCTTTAACAGTCACCGCCAATGCGGCCACAATTCCTTCGTGTACCCAGCAACGACCACTGAATGGTTTTACAGGGAAATTGCAAAATAGTCAGAGTAGTTACGTCAGTGCATTCTTCCAGAGGACCAGATTGGGTGTATCTGCTTAGCCAGAACGTTGCTTTCTCTAATGATAAACCTTACGCACTAATACACCAAATAAAGGTAAGAAACAGCGAAGGCTTTAAACCAATCTTGCCAATTGTATTGTATGCAAGCGCCAATGTTAGCTTCGACCTGCACAAAGGGGAGTTTCATGCCTTCGGCCGAGCAACAATTCAGCGTTATCCATAACTTTCCCCACTCAGTCCTCATGCCAATGTTAGCTCACCCCATTCCTTTGCTTGAACCCGTTTGAACTTTGGTTCCTGATAAGAGAAAAGGCTTCTCTTTATTCACATTGCAGAGTCCACTCTCTCCTTGATAAGTCTTGACTCGTCTATCTCCAAAGTTGATCCGGATATAAACATCCCATCATGCCCTTGGATACTTTGACCCTAAAATAGATTAGTCATGAACCCACATCTCCCGACAAACCCTAATGTCAGATTGAACAAATGCGAGATACTCTCGTCCCTCCCAGTTCCCACCATACTCTGGTCACCTGGAGCCAAATAAATCTTCTTCTTCTTTCTCGAATCCAAGTCTATGGAACTGCAAACGATTGTCTCTGTAGTCCACTTGATGGCAGTAACCAGTGGACGACCAAGAGTTACTTACTTAGCAATACACCCCCCGTCCCAGGACAGTGTGCGCGCACTTGGAAGATCCTTTCCTAGTGGCAACCTCCCCTGTACGGGCCGTAATTGATACTTTACAGCCGCAGGACCATAAGGTATGATAAGCGGTACATGTCCTTAGGAGCGCCTTCCCAAAACAAACATCAAGAACCCGCGTGGGAGTAGTTTCTCAGCGTAACAGATTTTCTCCAGAGATCGTTTTCCTGATTGGGAGTTCACTCGAACTAACACCGTTTCAGTGAGAGATAGCAGATTTACTTTCTTTGCAAAGTTCGGTTCAACTCCAACCATTTTGGTTTGCACCAGAGTTGCCCTAAGTGTACATGAATGATTCCGAACCATAGATGCAAGTTCATTTTTGGTTCTGACAGGAAAATCCAGCTTCGCTTAAAACCTCATTTCATTGCGAGCTTTGATTCCGCGGCTATCACCCGACCAGCGAGCCTTACCAGAAAAAAAATACCCAAAGATGAATAGAAAAACACCTCCAGGCGTCTTCATACGTTAGCGGTAAATCATGAATTCTCTCGTAAATACTCACCGCACGTGGTGAGTAGAGCATTTCCACCCAAGGGTGAATTGAAAGACGCTGCTTATTGAACGTAGAAATGGCAAACTCGGTGACGCTTTTCCCTGCTCATTGAAAAAAGAAACGCGAATTAACAGATAACACAACCACAAACATGGGAAGCTTTGGCCATGCATGCCGCCACTGCGACGTAAAAGTACTGAATAGTTTGTCCATCTGGTCACTATTTCAACATAACAGGCCGATAAAACAGGTGTAACCCCGAAAACGTTCCCCATTGGCTTAATTTTCATTTTGCGATTATATGACCAGCAGTTGAAGTATCTCACTGCAACACAGCCATAAATTAGTTTATGATCCGTCTTATTATAGTCCACTGGATCCAATAAAACAGAAGAGATTACTACTTAAGTATAGAGGATAAATGTCCTTTGGGAAGGTCTGAAGTGCTCTATAACCAAAATCATCCTAGACCCTCGCGTTATATTCATCACCTCATTACGATAATGCTATGAGGATTAGTTACAGAACGGTGTAGATTTTCAACATATTTACTCAATGGTTTATATTATTTAAAACATTTCTTTCTCTAAGGACTGAACGAGTTTTAGAATTTCCAACACGAATAATAAAAAAGACCAGAAGCGATAAAAAGAACAAAGTCTCCTGAGCTCACTTATCCAAAAATGATCCTAAGAAATTGCATCTAAATTAATCGGGTTTTATACAATTGTGGAACCACGATTAAAATAATCTTGACATCTTTGTCACAGTCAACCATTATGAAACACACATGGTCTGCAGGAGTTTACCTAGTAACGTCTCTTACGCTAAAATAGTTATCACACAAGGAAGTCAAAGAGTGGACTGTCGGTACACAACAAATAGTCCACCATTAATAATGTTAAGAAAAAAAATTACAATGAATTCTAGATACTAGAAGTTGTCCCTTTACACGTGTATTTGGAATTTCTATGATCGTAGTCCCACCCTAAGATGGCCTCAAGAATAGTTTAAGATTATCTTTAAAAACGGGTCCAGAGCTTTGCTGGCCCTGCGCCAAAAAAGGAGTGGGTCATCTTTTCTTGAAGTAGCGGACAAGAATTAACCTACTCCATTTTGTAAACATAGTCGAAGCCATCTTGAGGACGCATTAGTTCATCATGTCATTCGTGTCTTGCGTTTTAAATGCGTGTTTTTCGTCTTAGTGAGAACTCTTCGGGTCATTGTCATTTATTATAACACTACACACAAAGATAACGCACCGAAAGAAAAATCTTTTCCTAGGTAAGATAATATTTATAGATTTTCCGTGACTTTCATATTCGGTTCCCCCAGTTGTGTTCAATTAAGTCTAACATTATATCGTTGTTTTCTATCGACGAAGGTTAAAATCTAGCCAATGGTACTAATGTATATCACGCCGGCGTACACATTTCCAACGCAGCACTGCAAACTATAAAACGTGCTCATTCTACTACATAAAAGACTCACAAGAGAAGACTATTTTCTGATTAGACTATTCACCTAGAGAATAACTGTCTTTTTTTGTCGTGACAATTATAAGACGGGACAAATCACTAGAGCGATACAACTCTAAACTCTATGTCTCTCTTTTCTCATATCTATGCGCTTGATTGCTTTCTATTTACCTAATAAAGGAGACTACTATCTAGAAAGACAAAAAAAGTGTGGCAGGGTAAAAAATTGATGAAATATCAAATCCAGGAAAGATTTGATTAAGTGCGTAAAAGGAGAACCGGAATTACTGTTGTTGTTAGCATCCACTCCTAACTGCTTTCATCAATGGAGAGCCTAATGAGGTGCATTATGGAGTTCTATTTCATTTTATTCTTCAAAAGACGTTTTTACGAGCAATTGATAACTCCCGATCTTTAATTTGGGATCTCATTAACTAATGATTTAACTTTTTATTGTTGACATTTTTTTTGATGAGAGGAGACGTTTTTTATTATCTCTAACCAATATTAGTTAAAAATTCAAATAACTGTGAGACCAAGGGTTTATCCATGGATCTAAGTGTCACCGATGAGTATAATTATTCTTAACATCCATATATCTATATAGCTCTTTTTGTTGGTAAATATTATGGAGGATCTATAAGGTTGTCGGATACATGGGATAAAAAACCAATCAAATTCGATGATTTCTCCCAGATGCAAAATCAAAAACATCTAAAGGAGCTAGAGACACATGAATAGTCGTGCATAATCATTCCATACCGACCTCAAAGCGTAACTGTGATTGGTGAGATAAGAAAAGAGATTAGAATAAAAAGCCCTGCGATCTAAGTGAACCTAGGCTTAGTGGCTGCTTGACAGTAGAGATGTGCTTTCAAGTTCTGGCAGCATTGCTTATCACTAGAAAAGAGATTGGTCTAGGGATTTGTTTACGGAAAACGACCTACGACCGAAAGCACGATACTTCGAACGCACCCAAAAGCAGAACCCGCAGATGACCCCTCCAATTCCCCCTGTGCCTCTCTTCTCCCGGACCCTTCCAGCGCCGTATTTTAGAGTCTGTGTTGCATTCTTTCGCTCTCTCAACTCGAGAACCCTTAGCTAAACAGCCTCGAACTACCCTTTTTCTGCGAGACTTTCCTCGGAGAGAAACCCAAAAGTGAGTCGAAGGACAGAGAGAGAAGGATTGCAATGACCACGTGCAGTGATCCCCGCTTATCTTCTTTTCCTAAATATACACCTGCGTTCGTTCCTCCCCTCTTATCCAACCAGATGGATTGAGGAAGAGTCCAAGTTTGGAACCGTTTTTGGGTCGGTAACACCCAACCCATACCCCACGCCCAACCCAGGAACTCCATCTTCAGGCGGTGTAAGGCCTAATAGCTGGGGGACACCCATCACTCAGTGCTCTTCTTCGATCAAGATTAGTACTCGGCAAGGGACTTCTAAACTCACAACATCATACCGAACCCCGAGCCGGTTCCTGTGCCAGTTTTTCTCTGGTCCGACATCACCTACACTAACGTTAGATATTTATTTGTTTTGCGACTACGACCCATCAAGATCTAAATTGCCTTTATATACTTATCTATGATGTTTGAGTTCACGTGATTAAACATTAAAATACACTATATATCCCAATATTTTTTCATTGGATTTTCACTGTTTCAATCGGAAAGACTCCACAGTGATGTAAGTAATTAACTAATACTATACCAGTTCAGTTCAATTGGTAGACACCATCCAGTGTCAGCAATCTTGGATTTACTCATAATGATACTACAACTACTAATTTAACATAAGTTTTTATTCATTGGTTGTCTCTCACACGTGATTCATTGCCAACAATTTAAATCAAGACCTGTTGTCTGGTCATGTACCATTTAAAAGTGATTTCTTATATGTTGAAAAGGTGCAGCCATCTCTCTGATTTTTTTTTTAAGATTAATTATTTCGGTCTGAATTACGTGTCGTGTCCCCTAGAAGAAACGTACTAATGGTTAAGAGTGACTGTGTTACCACAATAACTAATTCCGGAACGGGATCTTACTCTCCCGACGCACACCATTCCGACGTGAGCATGTCAAGGATATATTACGGCGATCATTATCCTGCTCTGATACTCCACCATGTAAATCATTTGCGCACCGAACTCAAACCCTGGCTCAAGTAATGCATATTTAGTTCCCACTAACTAATATGGGTATACACAACAAGAGATTACAAGCTAGGACTACCACCCAACTAGTTCATTTGAGTCTTTTTACTCTGAGGATTAAACTTTCAGTTTACGCCATCAAAAGAAAAGAGGTTGATTAGCAATACGAGACGATAATAAAAGTCCACAACCAAAGCTTATATTGACCAAGAGAGGAAGAATATATTCCTCTAAATTTCATTTTTCTCTCTGCTCAGCTCTTGGTTTTTCTTCTAGTTCAAACTTGTTACTAAGATTTATACTACCCTTTGCTTAACGGTATATGAGTTGTTCTGTTAGAAAAATTATATGATTGCTTTTGAACTTTTACCCCGCTCTTGTCCCATCAAACATCAACATTCTCGGGTCCCATGACCTTTACGGCGTTGGCGAGTTTCGGGGTGTAGTATGTAAAATTTCCACAGTTGAAATTGTATATTAAAAAATGAAGTGGTAAAACAAATGTCGTT
>CAJHQP010005772.1:0-43218 GCA_905132765.1 Moricandia arvensis | reverse complement strand
TTGTTCTAAAAGTAAAAATTCATAGTGACATGAATGTGTGATAGCATATATAAACCACAGCTCTCTCCCTCTTATTATTTCCTTCTTGCTTTTTCTAGTTTCTAAGGCTACCAGAACAGTCAGTTTCACATATTTAAAGTAATGTTGTTTAAGCGTTATTTTCACATTTTATCGGAACGTCGCGTTCGATCACGCTCATCGCATCAAGAATTTTGCCATCCCTAATCTCAGCAGTTAGAGTAATAAGGACTTCTTTGATTAAATTATAAAGAGATACTCTGAATCCATTATTTGAGAATCACTGACGTAACCCAGGAGATATTTATAAAAGCTGACAATAAATTTGCTAAATGAAACAGTGTTTTGATTTCTTCTTTACAGATATTTCTTGTGTCCAGTCTCGTTCAAGATCTTAACACAGAGACAAAGGCTCAAAGCTCGGCCTATGTGCAGTATCTTGTTTCCTAGCTTATATGCCCTAGAAACCGCTCGAATTCTCACCACAACCTCTAAAATATGTAACCAGTCTATTGCCTAAAAGGAAAAATAGAACAAAGGAATGATTCGTCGTAATTTCCTAGTAGTACTCCTTGTAAATACCTCGTAATATTTCCTAGTAAATTATTCATTAAAGATTTGTATTATTTAAGACGAATTTACATTGCATACCTTGTTAATTTCTAATAATCTCTCCGTTTCTTAATAGATGATGTTTGGCTTACTTCACAAAGATTAAGAAATTTACATTTATCTAGAAAGTACCTTTAAATATATAATTTTAAAATCATTTAACCAATTATAAAAAAAAGACTGTAAGCTTTTGTTGGTTAAACAGTTTCCAATAAATCTAAAGTTAACCTTAAAACCTCAAAACATACCTTAAAATCTTAAAACATCATCTATTTTGAAACAACATAAACCTTCTAAAACATCATGTAAAAAGAAACGGAGAGTAATATATTATGATGAATTCACAAGTAATTCCATGTAAATTCGTTGTAAAGTTTACGAGGACTTTACAACTTCTTCCTTGTAAATTTCTTGTCTATTTTACGAGGATTTTACATGTGGTGTATAACCAAATTATAAAATAAAAAATATTAATATAATTATAAAATAAAAATTATATTAAAATATTTTTAAATATGAATAACTAAATATATAAAATGTCATAAACTAGTATTTAAATTTATAATACAAAATGAAAATATTTAAAATAAAAGCTAATCTACGGGAGGTCAACATTGTCGAAGAAGTTGTTGGAGGTGTTGTGCCCTCCCGTAGAGTCTCGAGACTCTTCCACATTATCAGCGAGAGGCGGTTTCCCACTTAGATTCTGACGTCTCTCCTCCATTGCTCTCAGTAGAATTCCAACCGCCATAACGTCGAGAAGATTACTCTAGGGATTGCAAACGAACATGTTTGTCGTCACCTTGAGCCTTCAGCCGAGCATTCTCCTCATCCCGACTCGACGAGTAAGACGAAGTCACCTTTGGGACGTCGTTGACGGATCGAATTCCCATCGTCCGCTCTTTTTTTCTTGGAGCCACCTAAAAAGATATTAATTTAATTAATTTTATAAAAAAATTTAAGATATTCTAAAACTTTATACTTCTTCGAAGATTTTGTCCACCTTCTGTGTCGACAATTTGACGGGTATTCCATCGGTAGACTCTTGGGTTAAATGCGTCTCGCGCTCTTCAACCTGAGCAGCCACGTCGAGAAATAGCCTCTCCGACCGTGGATCTACAAAAGTCCCGCTTGCTCTCTAGTGAGTGATCTTGAATATATCAGATAGAGATGGCATCACTTCGGTCTTCTTAGCCTACAAAAGAAAATAAAAAGTTAATTTATTATTTTATATAAGATAATAATAAGAAAAAAAATATGAAAATAAACATAAAAATAATAAAAATTACAACTCGTAGAGGAACTCCAGCGTGGGGGGTTTTGCCCGGTTGTATGAAGCATGGGTAGTTACCATCCGCATCCTTCGTCCTACGGGAGGCAGAGCAACTGTTGGCTTTAAGGATCGAGCCCGGTAGCTTCCAAAAGGCGATGAGGCCATCCTATACATCCTTCGTGAGCTCAGTGGATTTCGCATCATATATGTAGTACTCACACTTGTCCTTCTAATACGAGAATGTGTTGCAAAGGCGGATCTTTTCTCTAGCAAAAAAATCCGCCTTAACCCTCTCGTTTATTACTAAGGACCAGTGCCACCTTTGCTTAAACAAACAAAAATAAAATGAATTAGAATAAATTAAAATAAATAATTAACTATTAAATACAAAATTTTAAAAAATCTTACCGCGAAACATTTGAACCACATGGTCCTAATGTGCTCGGGAATCATACTCCAGTTCGGATGGGGCTCGGTGAAATAACCATTGATCGTGTCAGTAACGCTTCGTCCGACACAATTATTGACTCCAAACCTAAAAATAATATGAACTTGTTAGAAGACTATACCAAATATAATGTTAAATTTTAAATTAATAAAATTAAAAACTTACCAATAAGTACCCTCCAGGGTATCCGGGTCAAGAATCTTCAGACCTCCTCGTCCTGGCTGAGCAAGAAGATCCTCGAATGTATATATAGCGTACGGTGCAGATGGAGGGACAAACAAATCCGGATGAACTCCTGCTGCTGGGACAGGATGTGGAGCCGGTGGAGGTGCCTCGTATGGAGGAGGAGGTGGAGACATCAGATTATGTATCTGGGATGCATATGAAGGAAGAGGAACCCAAGAAAGTCCCTGAGACCGTGAAACACCATATCCCAGAAATATTTGAAAAACAAGTTGAAAATTCAAGTAAAGATCGAGTCAAATTTTATTGGATTTAAAGAAGAAACATTGCCACCTTATTGATGAAATACGAGACTAAATACTAAACACATTTTTGTCTAAAAGAATAATATCGTTATACAACTTCTCAAACATTACCCAAGTTCAAAATACCCTTTCCCGATGGTCTTTATAGCCTCGCACTCCGGTCCACACTATCAACCTTACATGCATCCGCAAAAGGAGACATGAGTATACAAAATTACTCAGTGAGGACGCTTAATACCACTCACATGTAACTAAATAATCAAGCAATCAAACTCTTTATTCCATTCTAACAACCTAGCAATTCGTTTCCATCATTTCTTACTTACCCGTTTTTCTTTCCTGTTACTTATTCATTTTCATGCATTCAAAAATTAACAACCTAACATCCGCTTCTATCATTCCTTTACTTTAGCATTTCTTAACATTCCTGCTACAGCCCAGAATGTGGGTCGTCCTGATTGTGGATGGATGCTTAAATCAGATCGACCAAGAATGATCGATTTATCGATATGTCTAGAATCTCCCTTGCAAACCTGAAACAAATGGAAAACTAATGAGATGCGGTTTATGCTATGAAATAAACAATGAAAATATATAAAGGAAAAGGATAGATATGGTGGAATCAAGCTGCTGGATGTGTATCACTCTCAGCTTGATCAAAGGATGGACTTGAAGGGGATTTGCGAATGATGGGTTGATTGAATCTCTCAATCTGGTGGGATGATGGCACGATGTGATTGAATCTCTCAATCTGTGTTCCTCAAGGCTGATGAATCCACAAACAACCTGTAAGACCACGAATCAATAGGACTAAAGCACTTCACACACTAGAATCCTAAAGACAATCGATTTTATGCAAAGAACACTTTGATAAAAACTAAATAAACTTTCATTAACTAGATGATTGAGGTTGCTTTTTACATTGCACGTCTATGAGCTTATATAATGCTAAGAGACAAGATTACAAACATTCTAAAAAGAAAAGAAAGGAAACAAATCAAAAAGAAAGAAATAAAATCGGAAACTAGCCGTTGGAGTGATTGTAGGAAATTTGGCTCCAAGCAAAGAATCTGATTTGCCTTGAACCTGGACGGTTTAAGGGGGTAAGAGAGCTTTATTGGGACCTTCTGGATGGATTGGAAGGTCTTTAATTCGTGCCCAAACTCTAGGGAAAAGAGCTGTTGGGATTTGAATGCAATGAGCTCCAAATATGGCAAGTTGAACTTTATGGGGATCCTCCTGATCCTGTGGTCTCTGGTGCATGGTATGATGATAGCATAAACTCCTGATTGGTTGGAATGATCTTCTGGAGGTCTTGGTTTGATCAGATTGTCTCCTGGTCGGAATTGGTTGGCTGGCAAATGATCAAACCGAAAGATTGTCCAATCTTTCCATAAACTGCTAGGTTTGGCCGGTTCTGGATAAATGAGCATAACTTCTAATCTCCTTGACCAAATCTCGTGATATTGGGCTTCCTGGAAAGCTAAGAAACTCCTCTTGACTTATAAATTTTGTTTTGGCTCGGGCCGGATCTTTATGGGGCTTAAACCTTCTTCCAAAGTCGGGCACTCGTAAATGAATGGGCTGGGAAACCTCCATTTTGTAAAATTCATAACTTCTTGGTCCGTGGGTATTTTCTTGAAATTCAAAGCCTCAGCTCTT
Organism: Moricandia arvensis; assembly: GCA_905132765.1. Taxonomy (NCBI): domain Eukaryota; kingdom Viridiplantae; phylum Streptophyta; class Magnoliopsida; order Brassicales; family Brassicaceae; genus Moricandia; species Moricandia arvensis. The sequence continues at coordinate 38,717 of CAJHQP010005772.1, read as the reverse complement.
AGTTTATGAGTAATAATTCTTTTAAAATTGGTTTCACGCCAAAAGGTCTTCTGTTTATTGAAATATTCGCCTTGGACTGAACCTATGTCGCTGGAACCTCTACACTATTTGGTATGGACAGTTTGGTGAGACTCTTGCCGAGCTGCTGGTTTGATGGCCGCATCATTCCCTCCCCCTTGTATAGGTTTTGACCTTAAAACTGGATAATCTGCACCAAGATAGAGCAAGTGAGCTTTCATTCTCTTTGAGATTCCAAAGTCTTATCTCAGTATTGTTTCGGTTTGGGAATGAATTGTGCATTGGTGGCTCTTCTTTGAAAAGATGGGAAATGATCACGCCTCTATCATGAACATGTTCATTGCATCTCTTCTGGGGTTTATGGTCCTTCACACTTTTGGTAGCCTCGTTTTTGACCAACATTGGAGTCGATTCTCCTAGCAACAAAAGATGATTCGGTGGGATCTCTTTGAAGCTATCTTCTTTGCAACCTGAAATATTCTCAACATCCTGGACAAAAACCAAGTGAATCATATCTGATACTGATACTGATACTGGAGTTTTATGAACAGAATGTGTTATGGTCGAATTTACCTTAGTTGCATCAGCATGATGAGGAATGAAATTCTTCTTTGGACAAGTGTGGCTGGATGGCTGCCTCTTTTGCAACTTTTTACCTTGGTAGGTATGATCACCTTCTTGTGATACATCAGTTTGGTTTTGTGTCCTTCTTGAATTACTCCTGGATCAAAACATCTTGGCAAAGACAAGTGTATTATACCAAAGTAAAGGAATTTATAAACTGATAAGAACATTGAACACTTAACAATTACCTTAGCTGTTGCAGCAGTGAACTCTTATGCTTGCTCCAAGCTTATTCTACAGTCTGATTTTGATGCTAAGGACGTGTTACTACCAAAGAATACCTCAGTGTTGGTGGATTCAAAATCGCCTTGGTCTAGTTTCTGGTCAGAAACTAAAAACATCTTGGTTGGTGTTTCTTCCTTTGGGCAGTGCACACTCCTTGGTTTCCTGTACTTATTTCACAATCTCTTGGACAAGACAAGTATATCAATCCTCTCATGGAGTTAATAAGAAAATTCTGATTTAGAGTGAAATGTACCTCAGGCTTTAGCACTTGAACAATCCTTTGTTCAGTTTTCGGTTTCCACTTGTGGTGTGGATTTTGATTGAGCTCATGTTCTGGTTTGGTCTTTTGAACTTCAGTAAGAATATGGCTCTCATCTAGTATCCCTGTACCAAGGATATACACATTTAAACCAGTATCTAAAGGTGATGTTAAACACTTACCTTGGTTTGATACTTTGGTTACTGGTTTTGCTTCTTTAAGCAACTTGAGTGGCACCATGTCTTGAGACTTCTTCTGGTCCATCACAAGGCAAGGTCCTGGGGTGTCATCTCCGTGTAGTATAGGCTCCTTAAGACCTGTAATAACACTCTTGGACAAAGACAAGTGCATCATACAAGTAGTAGATGAGTCATGAACCATATTATCATGTGTAGGACTTACCTTAGCTTTTACTTGCATAGTAGCTGGTTCTGGTTCTGTTTTGGTCCTGCTCAAAGTGTCATGGCTGACACTTTTACTCATCTCCCTGGCCTCTGGGATGTCTCTCTTCTGGTCTAAGAAATGGCCAGTGGTGTGGACTTGGTTTGGCCGCATGCTGCCTTGTGAAGGCAAGCTTCTTTGTCTTTCTTTTGACACCTCTCTTCTTGCAGCTTTGGGAACATGAGTTGGATACCTCCTTGGATATAGTTCCTGGATTTCAGAACTTGTGTAATCTGGTGCAAACTCATGCCTCATGACTTCCTTAAGCGCTCTCCACGTTTTGATAGTTGGCTCCTTGTGAAACCATCTATCATCTTCTTCTTGTATCCACCATTTAAAGGCATCTTCTCTAAGTTGATCAATGGCATAAGACAACCTCTCCTTTCCCTGGATGTTGTTGTAGTAGAACCATTCATCAGTGTTCCTCTCCCATCTTAGATAGCCTCTTTTTCCTGAAAATGCAAAGAGTTCAATTTTATCAGCAAAAGAGTTATGATCAAACAGATAATTAAAAGCATGATGGTTAAGAGTTTGAGAAGTTGGGAGTGGGTTGATCCTTGAAGGATCTGGTGGCTTTGGCTCAACATATGCAGCCTCTGGTGCATTCAAAAAACTTCTTTCTCCTTGCTGAAGTCGTTGGCCTTGTGCGTTATTCCTTTTCTCCAGCTGAGAAATCCGGTCTTTGATTGCTTGCAAGGTTGCCAATTGCTGGTTCAGTGTAGCCAACTGAGTTTGGACGTGTTCTTCTCCTACCATTTATTCCTGAGAACACTCTTAAAGATCAAGTGAAGATATAGGGAAGTTCTTGTCGTGCAAGAAAATTGGAAATAATGCAACTTAGACTAAACAGAAAATTATTCGATGCTTGGACCGATATGATATAAACTATGCTAAAATGATTTTCTTTTCTTTTCTGATGCAGGGTATGATATGCACGAAATATATCAACTAATATGGCATAAATTAACTAGGATGCTTGTCTTTTTTTTGATTTAAACTTGATATGCAAAGGAAAAAATTATGGAAACAACTTAAAATGCAGATTGTTTTTGGCAGTTTTTGATTATGGAAACAAAACAAAAAGGGGAACTAACAAAAATTTGAAACTAAATGAAACAAAACTGAATAAAACAATTTTTCTTTTTCTTTTTTCGTGGTTCCTAATATGAAGAACAGCAAGAAAAAAAAAAAACAAAAATTCAGAAACAAAAGACAGTTTTTATGGGTTTTTGTTTTATGAATGGAAAAACAAATGCAAGGAAGTATTAGATGCAAGGATAGATGTAACAGTCAGGAAGTTTATCTCTGATACCAAAATGTTACAGCCCAAAATAGGGGTCGTCCTGCTTGTGGATGGACGCTTAAATCGGATCGACCAAGAATGATCGAGTTATCGATATGTCTAGAATCTACCTTGCAAACCTGAAACAAATGGAAAACTAATGAGATGCGGTTTATGCTATGAACTAAACAATGAAAATATATAAAGGAAAAGGATAGATATGGCAGAATCAAGCTGCTGGATGTGTATCACTCTCAGCTTGATCAAAGGATGGACTTGAAGGGGATTTGCGGATGATGGGTTGATTGAATCTCTCAATCTGGTGGGATGATGGCATGATGTGATTGACTCTCTCAATCTGTGTTCCTCAAGGCTGATGAATCCACAAATAACCTGTAAGACCACAAATCAATAGGACTAAAGCACTTCACACACTAGATCCTAAAGACAATCGATTTTATGCAAAGAACACTTTGATAAAAACTGAATAACTTTCATTAACTAGATGATTGAGGGTGCTTTTTACATTGCACGTCTATGAGCTTATATAATTCTCAGAGACAAGATTACAAACGTTCTAAAAAGAAAAGAAAGGAAACAATCAAAAAGAAAGAAATAAAATCGGAACTAGCCGTTGGAGTGATTGTAGGAAATTTGGCTCCAAGCAAAGAATTTGATTTACCTTGAACCTGGACGGTTTAAGGGGGTAAGAGAGCATTCTTGGGACCTTTTGGATGGCTTGTAAGGTCTTTAATTCGTGCCTAAACTCTAGGGAAAAGAGCTGTTAGGGATTTGAATGCAATGAGCTCCAAATATGGCAAGTTGAACTTAATGGGGATCCTCCTGATCCTGTGGTCTCTGGTGCATGGTATAATGATTGCATAAACTCCTGATTGGTTGGAATGATCTTCTGGAGGTCTTGGTTTGATCATATTGTCTTCTGGTCGGAATTGGTTGGCTGGCAAATTATCAAACCGAATTATTGTCCAATCTTTCCATAAACTGCTCGGTTTGACCGGTTCTGGATAAATGAGCATAACTTGTAATATCTTTGACCAAATCTCGTGATATTGGGATTCCTGGAAAGCTAAGAAACTCCTCTTGACTTCTAAATTTGGTTTTGGCTCGGGCCAAATCTTTATGGGGCTTAAACCTTCTTGCAAAGTCGGGTACTCGCAAATGAATGGGCTGGGAAACCTCCATTTTGTAAATCCATAACTTCTTGGTCTGTGGGTCTTTTCTTGAAATTCAAAGCCTAAGCTGTTCGTTAATGAGTAAGACTTCTTTTAAAATTGGTTTCACGCCAAAAGTTCTTCTGGTTTATGATATATTCTCCTTGGACTGAACCTATGTCGCTGGAACCTCTACACTATTTGGTATGGACAGTTTGGTGAGACTCTGGCCGAGCTGCTAGTTTGATGGCCGCATCAATTCTGACCCAAAGGTCCATCAACCGTAGCCAAATCTACGGCCGAGGCCAAACCTGCGGCAGTAGCCAAACCTGCGGCCGAAGCCAAATGTGTGACCCGTCGGTCTATTACGACCGTAGCCAACCTAGGGCCGAAGCCAACCTGCAAACCGAAGGCCCATAACGGCCGAAGCCAACCTACACGGCCCAAAGCCAAAACATGATCATGACATCTTTACGGCCGGAAGCCAAAACATATATTTTTCCTTAACTTAATCACGTTCTTCTAATCCGTTACTTTCCTTAAATTACTTCAATTCTCAATCCGTTTCTATAACATTTTAAACATAACATTCTAAATCTTGTCATATCAAATCTACCCATTTCATATAAACTTCTCAATTAAATATAACATCATTTCACCAATCTAACATGCAAATATCCTATGAACGAATGAACGTTCTTCGATCCTTGAGAACTATCTGGAAGAACGAAGAACGGACTTTCCATAAACAATTCCTTAATGCATAATCCTCACCCTAACAATCCAACTATGATAAAAATACTAACTATTAAGTTGCCACGAATCACGTCCTCACCTCGATTAATCTTAAAAGATCCAAGACTATGAACCTTCATGTGTTTCCTTGCAAAGAACTCCTTGGCTCCTCCTTGTTTGATCCTTCTTCTCGAAATTTTCTCTCTAGAACTTCGTTCATGCTCTTGCTTCTCTCTAATTCTTGTTTATTAATTGAGTGAGAAATAAAGGCTGGAGGTCTCCTTTTATACTTATTTCAAGACTTGCTCATCAAGCCGGCCATTAAGTGTTGTTTCCTTATTTAGCTGTTCAAACTTATCGTCAATGGGTCCAAGAATATCTCTGCTTATTGCCTTATATGACTCTCGCATACACGAGCTTCTTTTTGTATAATTTCGTTAGTTGCACCTGATCAAACTTGCCTTACTTGGAACCCGCATTCTCTGATAGCCAAACTTTCCATAGTTAAACTGGAAGGCTGTAATTTCCTTGCTTAGACTTTGATCGCTCTATGTGTTTCCGAACATCCAACACTTAGTCAAAAATGGGGCTCATTCTTCCAACCCTCATAATACAAGTATTTCCACACTTAGATAATACGCGTCTTGTACAACTAAACCTCTCACAATTTATTTCCTTCGAATTTAAAAATACTCCGGGAGCGGGTCGTTACAGATCACCTCCGGATCTGTAGAAGATGATGGAGCTGAAGTAGATGTGCTAGCACCAGATGAAAACATCTCAGAATAAGTGGGTGGTCGTCTCCTAGGTGCCATCTAAATTAAAAAATATATATATCTAATCAAATTCAAATTAACGCAATGTAATCTTAGAATAAAGTTATGTTCCCTAATCTAACCACCTAAACTAACAACCTATTTACTACCTAACCTAAAAAACCACATACCTAAAACTGTAGAGAGAAGGTTGGGAGGAATACAAGAGGCAAGCCTTGTGACTGATCCTCGGGTATATATAGATTTTTGTAGTCCTAGTAAATTTGTTGTATGTTACGATGAAAGTACCACGTGCATGTTTTCAAGTACGACGAAACTACCACGCGCGTGTTTTCAGTTACGAGAAATTTACTAGTACGACATTATGATGAAAGTACACACACGTGTTTTCAATTAGGATGAATTTTATAGGAAGGGATTATGACGAATGTACCATGGGCATGTTTTCAGTTACGACGAATTTACTAGGCAGGTGTCTAAAACCCTGAAAATCAAATCCCTAAACCCCAAAGTCACTTATCTATAACTTCATATCTTTCTTTCATTCTTCATCTCATTTCCCTTAAACCTAAACTTCAGTTTTTGTTTGTTTGTGATCAAACAGAAACCTAACCTTAATTAAATCTCTTTAAACCCTAAACTACAACTATATTGTTAATTAAACTCTAATTTGATCCACATACTCTAATTAAATATTTAAAATCCGAACTAACAAGCAGTGTAATCCAACCGAATAGCACACATAAATGAAGTATTAAATATATTTGAATATTAAAGTTAATATTTTACATCATTCTAAGTCACTCGAGTCTTCATCAATATCAGTACAATGATCATCATCATTTTTACCAAACTCATCTTCACCTGCTTCATATGTCATATCGGAAGATCTTCATATTGACGGTTATCCAGGTCAATGAGAAGAATGTCATCGGTTTATTGTTCAGGTATGGCTACTTCAGTGATACACGTTTCTTCTTGCAAAGGTGGTTCTTTCTAGTAACTATTCATCCACGAGGAGTAATTTTGATAGTCGCTAACCAAGTTATTCCGGAATCTCAAAGGCATGGGTATGGAATGAAGCTAACTTAGTCGGCTTGAGAAGCTAAGATGAAAGACTCGAATTTGTTGTATATTCTTCAGAATTGACATCGATAACACCGAATTTGTTAAACCGAGTACCTCTGTTCACAATGGGGTCAAATCAGTCATATTTGAAGAGGACACACTTCAGCTTCAATAACCCCGCAAATTCAACTTCAATAATCTCCTGCAAAATTAAGTAAATGTCTGTTTTGCCTGTCACACATATTCTATTGTTACTTGTAGCCGTCTTCCATACTCGTATGCGTGAAAAGTGAAACCTCGTATGAAATACATAGGTGATGTGGTCACCTTTGCTACTGGACCTACGACCAAATCGTGAAACCATACCACGTAGTATGGATCATCATAATCAACCTACAAAAAATAACACCGTTAGAAATACATATTATACTATAGTGCTTACCATATAAAGTACTGAGTCTTTGTCCACTTCACAAAGTGTTGATCTTTTCGTTTCTCTAGCTCAGTTACAGATATTCCTAGTATTGCTTCTTCATCTTGCGTAACAAACAAGATGCGAAAAAATGCAAAATTTATAATTAACATACACATTGCACAATAGTTTCAATATATAACTTAAAACTGTATATATACTATATATATATATATATATATATATATATATATTATATATATATTATATATATATATATATATATATATATATATAATATATATATTATACGTTTCAAACGAACACGTCACTGCATCCTCGCAGTTGAGAAGAATATAAGTGTGGACACTATGCTTATCCTCTTCGTAAGACCACCAAACTCTTTCAATTTACCATTTACCACCAAACCGTCCATTTGGCAGAAAATGTCAGAACACCGTCAACTGCATATGTTGTCCCCACTCCACCATCATCATATATTCTTTACTCTCTTCCTGGTGTGGACTGTTGGTGCAAAGTAGTATGATATGAAGTGCGATGTTCTACTGTCAGACTTCAACAACTATTGACCTTCCACATTGCGAGAGTTTTTGCTTTCCCTTTCAAATGTTTCATGGAACGCTCATATGGATACTATTGTAATAAAAGGTTCACAAACCAATGTCTCGTGCGGGAGATGGACAACTAGATGTTCCATGATGTTCAAAAATGCAGGAGGAATTGTCTTCTCTAGGTTGCAGATTAAGATCAGAATGTTCTCATGGAGTTGTTGCATGACCTCTTCCTTGAACGTACGCATGCTCAAGTCCCCGAAGAATGCTCCAATGGCTATATATTGCAAAAAATAAACTCATCTCGATCATAATTAACATATCATAACATATCATAAGACAAATTATTATTTAATCAAAATATTTACCTGCAAGTGATTCATGTACATTTGTTGGAAGCAGCTCGGCAAAAGCGAATGGAAGTAGTCATTGCATAAACACATGACAATCATGACGCTTCATTCGTGAGAACTTTTGACCTTGTTCAACACATCTTGAGAGGTTTGATACATAACCATCCGGGAACTTCACTTCTGATGCCACCCATTGAACAAAGTCGTCTTTGCTTCTGATGACACCCGGAAGATGGGAGCTGGAACCTTTTCATTGCTCTTGATATGCAACTCACTTCTCGAGCAAATATCAGGTAAGTCCAATCTTGACTTTTTGCTATCTTCTGTCTTCCCTTGAACGTTTAATATTGTATTCATGAAGTTATCAAAAAAAGTTCTTCTCTATATGCATCACATCGAGGTTGTGTCGTAAAAGAAGATCCTTCCAATAAGGCAACTGATGTGAGTTTATTTTTATCTCACTTTTAAAATAACCCTATATTCCCACTTTACTCTCTCAATTAAGAAGTTCAGTGTAATACTTAGGATCAAATCCACAGAGACCCTAGGATTGCACAATAGACTTGTTGCTTTTCGAATTAATGCTATATGAATTATAACAATAACGGTAAAAGCGGTTTCAAGATTGATTTGGTTTATGAGGATTAAATTAAGATATTAGACTTAGAGAAAATTCTCAGGTAGGTTTAGATAATGCAAACTAATAGATTGATAGTGTTTTATTAAGCATCGTTCTGAATTCAAACTTTATGGTTTAGGAGACCGCTCTCGCGCATCTCGACTGAGCGTCGATCGATGACAATATGATGGCATCGATCGATGCTCATTTTAAACAATATTGGTTTTGTTGTCTGATGGGTTCTCTAAACTTCTAATTCAACTCTCATTTGTTACTAGTTATTTAGATTGTTTAAGATAGATTCCAGGTTATAATCAGGCTCTCGCTTGCTCTATAGAATCCTAATTTCTAAGATTGAGGTGATCAAGTTCAACTTAGCATTAAGAGCAATTTAAACAAAGAACCAAAAGATTACCCTAACAATTCTATAAAATCAACAATACATTACTACCATTGAATAACCCTAAATCTAATAAAGCTCTACTCAAACACAAAAATAAGGAACATAAATAAATTCTGAATAAATTGCATAGAATAAACTGAGTAAAAAAAATAAGGAGTTCAAGATCTTCTCTGTAATGATGATTAGATCTTTCTCTCCAATAGATGTCGCAATGTGTTCCAACTCTAAACTCTAAGACTCTGGTGTAACTTAGAAGATAACTCTTTCTTAGGTCTTCTAAGCTCTCCTCAAACAAAGATGGAAAACTAAATAAATAGTCTAAATTTTGGCCAGGGACTTGCTTTGCAATTTATGAAACTTTGGGTAAAACTTGTAATTTCTCAAGCCTTCACCAATCTTGTTGTCGAATTGACGGTCGATCGACGTACAGTGTGTGACGTCGATCGATGGTTTATTCATAAATCTGGATCCAACTGGAGTTTCCACTGAGCAATCTTGAATGCTACAACATAATCCAAAAGTTCTAATTGCTTCCAATAAGTACCCAGACCTTTAAATACTCTAAAACAATACCAAATGCATATAAAAGACTCTAAATATACTCTATATATCATAGGCAAAATAGGTAAAATCCATTTGATATAACCTATTTATTACCAGTTTTAGGCCATGTTATGGTCTCCATTTAGGGTCTATTATGTGTGTCTAGACTATGTTATAAAGTCTTTACAGGTCCATGTATGTTTTGGAGATATATGGAGATATTTGGAGCTTTTGGATCATTTAGAGGAGAATAATCCGTAGCTGATCACTGAGAGAGTCGAAATACAAGAATGCCGTCGATCAACGACACTATCTTGACATCGACCGATGTTACATGACCAAGATCGATCGATTCTGACCACTTGTCATTGATCGATGACAAATCATAGACAGACGATTTCAAGCCCAAGTTAGAGACAAGACACAAGATTACAAGTTTACCCATGGACGAGTTTTGACCTAGATTTTAGGTTTTATATTTATACTTTATGTATGACACCAGAAGATATAGGCAAACGTACGAAGACATACGGTACTAGGTTCTTTAGTATTCTATTTAGGGAGAAGATTCATAACTCCTTAGGGAGATTTGTATTGGAACCCAATATTTTATCTATGCATTATATTCAAATTATTATTCTTACTTTGATTATGTCTAAGTAGTTATCAAATAGATTTAGGGTTGAATGATAGCAATCATAAATTAGCCCAAAAGTAGGTTTGGTAGGTTAAGTTAATATCCATCAGTTGAGTTATGCTTAATGCTTGCATTCTAGAGTAGCTAACTAGGATCTCGAAAGTAGAACATGGATGACTATGAGAGTAGGTTATGTGCTAGAATAGACTCCATTGAACTAGGTTGTTAAGCGCATGCGAGAGCTGGTCTAATTAGCTTGGTGAACATATCAAATCTCGTTCACACTTCCTTCTGATTTCACCGTCGATCGACACAAGGCCTTAGCCGTCGATCGATGGTCTTTCCTTTTGCTCGCATACAAGAGTTGGAGTTAAAAGAGTCAAAATAATTAATATTTGAGTTCTACAATATTTACATATTCGTGCTTCTTATTCCCTATAATCATTAAGCTTGAAACCATAGTTCTAGCATATTTACATTTACATCTAGTTTGTTTAGTAGCATATTTCCATATTTACATTATTAACATATTTCCATAATTACATTATTAGCATATTTCCATATTGCATCTACACTCTCCAATAAGAAATATTTCCTTAGATTTATTACTTCTTACCAATATATATAATTATCTAGCTTAACCTTTAGGAATAAGAAACCTATTGTGTGCCATGTTTTCTGTGGATTCGATCCCTAAGTACTACACCTGATCTCTCTTGGCAAGAGTATTGTTTGTGTGTTAGGATTAATGGTTAATTTGATAGTTAATTGTTTAGGATATTTATACCCTGCTAGAATAGTAAACACACCCATGTCACCATGGTATATAAACTCCTCCAGACTTAACCTTTTGCTTGTCCTCAAGCAAACAAGCCTGCGAAAGAGGTCTTGAAAAGCGAAAACTCACATAATGTCTAAGTATAACTGTCACCTTACTTTATTGCTGCTACATCCTATCAAGTCAATCATAGAGAAACTTTATATACCCTATCCTAGTATAGCAACCAAATCCATTCTACCAACAACTTAGAGAATACTAGTCTGACTCGCTCCTCTACTGATTTCATTTTTTTGCATAAAATAAAAGTGCAGGATTTACCTTGAGAGTATCGATCAAAGGATATATGGACTCTTGCCTCTGCAAGTACCTGGACACACATGTAGTCTTCTCTGATTCCTTTCCTCTCTCTCTTCTCACTTATTCTCAGTCAATGTCTCTCTCTTTTGAGGGTATCATTTTATTTTTTTAATTGACTGAGATATTTGAATAGGCTTCCATGAATCAAACCTTAATGGTTTTTGCCACCAGATCCTGTTTACTTCTTTTTGACCTTTATCTCTTTCAAGGATCATATGAATCAAGCTTTAATGGTTGTAGCCACCAAATCCTTTTCGACTCCTTTTTTATCTGAAAGGAATCCGATCTAATGTATACCAGATCCCAAAGCAAGCCAATAATGTCAGGATTAGTGTTGGAAATCAGCTTTGGTTCCTTCAAACTTTTCAAGCAAGTGTGATATAGTAGCAAGATGATACACTTTGGTATCTCTAGTAATCTCTGAAAATAACCTTCTAAGAATGGTGCAAAAGTGTCGTTAGTCGATAATAAATCTTGATCATAGTCTCCTTCTTGATTCAATTAATTTTTTGAAAAACTATATAAAGACTTATATAATTATAGAAATACCACTACAAGAAAACATGAACTTAACAACGACATTTTACGAGGAAATTACTTCGTCGTAAAGGTACTAGTGCATTACAAGGACATTAATATATTCGTCTTAATGTACTTGTAATATTACGAGGAACATATTTCGTCGTAATGTTACAAGGACATTACGAAGAATTTTCTTGTTCGTCGTAATATCCTTGTAATACTACAAGGACATTACGATGAAATATATGTTTGGTGAAAACGTGTTTATAGTTTGCTTTGGAGAAGTAAATTCATTGTAAAATCATTGTGAGATACTTTTAATAGCCTAGTAAATGTTTTCCTTGTAAATTCGTTGTTATATCTTCACCTACCAAATTCAAAATTTCCTATATATATGTTCATTCTCTTAAAAACATATCACACAAGCGAAAAAAAGAATAAAAAAAAAATGTCGGATGGTATAAATATTTACGAGTTACGGAGTTGGATTTATACGCACAAGGATGTCGACGGTAGAGTGCCGTTGTATTTCTCAGGGGCTAGCGACATTCATTTACTAGGCAGGCAGTATGCCGATCACGCAAGAAAGTGGTAAGATGTTATGTCCTTGTCGAAAGAGCAAGAATTCAAAATTTGTCCGTAGTGGAACTGTATGGAAGCATTTATTAAACAGAGGCTTTACACCACATTACTATATTTGGTTTCAACATGGAGAAGGTTAGGGTGTAAATGAAGCTAGTAGTAATAATATTAACTTTCAGGATGCTGGTAATAGGCAAGAACCATATCATTTGCATAATGAATATAATTACCATGAGAGGAACATATGGTAGATCATGATAGGGTTCATGACATGATTACTGATGCATTTTTATCTGAAAACCACTACAACAATAGCTGCTGAAAGTGAAAATATTGAAGAACCAAACTTAGATGCGAAAAGGTTTTATGAGATGTTAGCTGCTGCAAATCAAGTAATCTACCCTGGTTGTAGAGAAGGTCTCTCTAAATTGTCTCTAGTAGCTAGGATGATGAATATTAAAACATATCATAATTTACTTGAGAATTGCATGGATGCATGAGCCGAATTGTTTAAAGAGTATTTGCCAGAAGACAATGTGTTTGCTGAATCTCATTATGAGATTTAGAAATTGGTTTATAGTCTTGGGTTGCCTTCAGAGATGATAGATGTTTGCATCGAAAATTGCATGATCTACTGGAGGGATGATGAGAAGTTAGAAGAGTGTCGTTTCTGCAAGAACCCACGATTCAAACCGCAAGGACGTGGGAGGAATAGGGTACCGTACCAAAGGATGTGGTACCTACCAATTACAAACAGGTTGAAAGATTATATCAATCTGAGAGGACTGCTGGAGCGATGAGATGGCATGTTGAACATGTCCATAGGGATGGCAAGGCCGCTCATCCTTCAGATGCAAGAGCGTGGAAATATTTCAACATGGTACACCCATATTTTGCTAGAAATATTCGGAATGTCTATCTTGGCTTATGCACAAATGGATTTAGTCCATATTTGGAATGTCTGGGAGACAATATTCTTTGTGGCCAGTCATTCTTACGCTGTACAACCTGCCACCGGAGATGTGCATGGAACAAGAATTTCTATTCTTGACCATATTAGTCCCTGGTCCGAAGCATCCAAAATGGTCGCTTGATTTCTTTCTTCAACCATTGATATAAGAGTTGAAGGACTTGTTGTCAGCAAGGGTGAGGACGTATGATTGTTCCTTGAAATTTTTTTTTACGATGAGAGCAGTTCTGCTATTGACTATAAGTGACTTTCTGGCTTACGGGATGCTTTCTGGATGGACAACACATGGAAGGTTATCTTGTCCATATTTTCTTGGAATTACAGATGATTTTAAGCTGAAGCATGGTAGGAAGACATGTTGGTTTGATTGTCATCGTCGATTTCTTCCCCTTACTCATCCATACCGAAGAAACAAGACAGTGTTTAGGTACAAAGAGTTGTCAGAGACAGTCCTCCTCCATATTTAACTATAGGACAAATTCAATAACTTGATCACTATGAGCTTTGGAAACTGTTCCTCGTGGAGGAAACTGGCATATTCCTACAAATATGCCTGCTGGGTATGGGGTCACTCACAATTGGCACAAGAAGAATATATTTTGGGAGTTGCCTTACTAGAAGGATCTTCTTTTGCGGCACAACCTCGATGTGTTGCATATAGAGAAGATTTTTTTTGACAACATCATGAATACAATACATAATGTTTAAGGGAAGACAAAAGACAACAAAAAGTCAAGATTGGACTTACCTGATATTTGCTCGAGAAGTGAATTGCATATCAAGAGCAATGGAAAGGTTCCAGTTCCCATCTTCCGATTGTCATCAGAAGCAAAGAAAAATTTGTTCAACTGGGTGGCATCAGAAGTGAAGTTTCATGATGGTTATGTTTTAAACCTCTCAAGATGTGTGAACAAGGCAAAAGTTCTCAGGAATGAAGAGTCATGATTGTCATGTGTTTATGCAACGACTACTTCCATTCTTTTTTCCCGAGCTGCCTCTAACAAATGTACATGAAATCACTTGAAGGTAAAATATTTTGATTAAATAATAATTTATGTGCTATGATATGCTAACTATGATATATATAAGGTATTTTTTGCAATATATAGGCATTGGAGCATTCTTCAGGGACTTGAGCAAGTACGTTCAAGGAAGATGTCATGCAACAACTCCATGAGAATATTCCGATCTTAATCTGCAACCTAGAGAAGATATTTCCTCCTGCATTTTTTGACATCATGGAACATCTAGTTGTCCACCTCCCGTACGAGGCATTGCTTCGTGGACATGTTCATTATGGATGAATATATCCTTATGAGCGCTCCATGAAACATTTGAAAGGGAAAGCAAAAAATCTTGCAAAGGTCGAAGGGTCCATAGTTGCTGGGAGCTTGACTGCAAAAACATTGCACTTCACATCATACTACTCGCAGCAGCAGTCCGCACTAGGAAGAGGGTTCCTAGAAGATATGATGATGCTGGGGTCGGTCCGTAAAGCCAACAGTTTTCTCTGCTTCCCGTAGGACCAAGGATGCGGATGGTAACTTGCCCATGCGTCATACAACCGGGCAAAACCCTCATGCCGGAGTTCGTCTACGAGTTGTAAGTTTTATTAATTTTATGTTTATATTTATTTTTCTTAATTTTTATTATCTTATATAAAAATTATAAACTTACATTTTATATGCTTTTGTAGGCTAAGAAGACCAGAGTGATGCCATCTTTGAGTGATCTATTCAAGATCACTCACCAAAAAGCGAGCAGGGATTTTGTAGATCCACGGTCGGAGAAGCTCTTTCACGACGTGGCTGCTCGGGTTGAAGAGCGTGAGACGCAGCTAACCAAACAGTCTACTGATGGACAGCCCGTCAAATTGTCTACACATGAGGTGGACAAGATCTTCGAAGAGGTAAATTTAGAAATATTCTAATATTTTTAATTTTTAATTTTATAATTTGAAGTAAAATATTTCATTTCTAATTTTATAAATATTTGTTTTATAAGGTCGCTCACGGAAGAAGGGGAGGACAATGGGAATAAGATCCGTCAATGACGTTCCAAAGGCGACTTCGTTTCGTCAAGCCGGGATGAGGAGAATGCTCGGTTGAAGGCTCAGGTGGACGACCAACAGGTTTGTTTGCAGTCTCTGTAGGATCTTCTCGACGTTATGGCGGTTGGAAACCCTGTTCTACAAAGAGCGTTGGAGGAGAGATTTCGGAATCTCAGCGGACAAGCGCCTCATGTAGACAAGCCTCGAGACGCTACGGAAGGGAACGAGACCTCCAACAACTACTTCGACATGTCCAGCTTTAGTTTTTTTTGCTTTAAATATTTTCATACTTTATTATAAATTTAACTGTTATTTTATAACTTTATATATTTCAATTTTTTATATTTAAAATAATTTTTAATTTTGAATATTTTAAAATAATTTTAATTTATGATTTTATTAATATATATTATTTTATTAAAATTTCCATTTAAAATCCTCGTAAATTTTACAAGGACTTTACATGGAATTCCTTGTTCATTCCTCGTAACACATTATGACGACTTAATGAGTTAGGACAAGTAAATTCGTCGTAGACTATACAAGCTTTTAGGGGTATTTTACTAGGAAACTTTACAAGGCGTTTACGAGTCCTATTTACTAGGCAATTACGACGAACCTTTCCCTTCTCGTTTACGACGAAATAGCTTCGTTTTAAACTTTATAACGACAATACAATAAATCATGCATTACGACGAGCGTTTTACAACGAATCATTATTCATAGTTATTTCGTCGTAATCTTCCCATTACGACAAAATAACTATGAAATATGCCCTCGTAATAGGGTTATTTTTCTTGTAGTGTACAATTCTAAAACAAATAGATAGCATTAGCGTACCTCCCCCAAACTTAAATTACACTGTCCCCAGTGTAATTTGTCTCGGATTGGCTAGGAGAAAATAAATCATAAGAAAACAGTGTTAGAGATAGTTGAATATACCAACTATGTTAGGAGTATCGATCGCTTGCAGTATGTGAGCGTCGACCGATGGTAAACCATCATCGTCGATCGATGGTGAATGTATGGTATCGATCGATGGTGTATTCAAACTATCAACCTTCAAAAATCGAGGAAATACTAAAGTGAGTAGTAATACAAATAAAGTTAAAACTCATAACTCTATGTTAAATCGCCATCGATCGACAGCAAAAGGAAGGAGGCGTTGATCGATTCTAGGCGCGCAGGTTGAATCGTGTGTGTCGACTCTCCATTCTGATCATCTCTCTTTGGGTTAACTCTGTTAGACACTCAAACACACGGTGAAAACATCGAAACAGCAATAAATAGATAATTTAAATCCACATGCAACAAGAAAAATAAATATGAGTGTAAGTCTGAAAGTGAAAGGAAATAAAAGACGAAAGAGTATCGAGAGACTACTCCTCGTCGGATGTATCCAGTTCATGGCTGCTGCTGCTGTGGTGCTGATGCTGGCGATCTTGCTCTGGTCTTGGGACGGCTGAAGCACTGGTACCGTGACATCGTCTCTACCCTTTCCCATATCACTCGAATCACGTCCATCATGAATCACTGGAAAGCACTATGGTCATGTATGGGGATCTCTGGAATCATAGGGAAGGCTTGGAGAGGTGGAGGTGTCTGTGCCGGCTCGTCCGTTGCGGCAGCTGCGACAAAGTGTGCTGGTCGGAGGGGTTCGTGTGGAGGTAACGCTCAGCTGGGTGGGAATGCGAGGCGCTGTAGATCGTCAAAGAAGTTTGTCACCTCGCGCATTGGAAGCTCTATCATCTGAGTCCCCTCGTCATCCACAAAGGACCAAAAGCGTCCCTCCTCCAGCCATTGGGTCCTCATCAGTTGACCCTCATCTATGAAGCGCAGCTCTCTCTCTCCACTGAAGCTCCCTCGAACCTAATGCCAAAAAAAGCTGAAGATGGGTGTCAAGAGGTTCCCTAACGTCTTCCTCTTTGTGAAAGAACCCTTGAAGGGTTTGTCCTTCGGGGTCGCCAGTTGCTCAGCAAATATATCCCCCAAGTTCACCTGCTGGTCGCTCATAGGTGGAGGGAAGACCTCGTTGTTGAGCCCAACTAATTTCCTGACGGAATAGTACAGCAATGTAAGCTCCTGAACCCTAACCTTGTTGGGTTCCATCTTGCACAATAGGGTGTTAGCAAGGACCTTCCGGAAGTAGCGCAGTGTTGGGTGACTGTCGTGTGTTTGAGTGGCTGAGCCGGAGTCGAATTGGCCTGTCCCGATGAGGCCCCATAAGGGAGGTAGGCTAGAGAATGTAGTGACTGAACAAGCGCTTGTACCAATGTCAAAGCCATAGTTCTCGCTGAGCTGCGGGATGGGGATCCTGTACTGGATGCCTCATGCGCCACCTTCACTCTGGGCTCTTGTACAACACCTGACCCGTGGCTATGCACAGTCGGACCAGGTCAAGGTATATAGGATATGGCTTAGTAGACAAGGTGCCCAATCCAAGCTCTGCACCATCTGTGAAAAATAAGTGTAGAGCCCCAGATTCTTCAGAGTTCGCTTATTGGCAAACTTGGTGGGCTCGATGGTAACGCTCTGCCAAGCGTTGGAATAGAGGCTGTCAAACTTATCCCACTCCTCGCTCAAGGGACGATGTGTTTAGTTCCTCGATGCCACCACTTTTTGAGGGTTGGGATAGTCTTGAATGTCATAAGTAGAGCCTCCTCTTCTTTGGGCCAAGGGTTTCGGCATGGAGGACCCCGTGGTGGAGCACTGGAGCTATCGATCTCGTACCGTGCTTTTATTCTCCACTCGTCCATCTGCATTTAATAAAACAAGGCACTAATCAGAATTGATGTCGAGATTGAAGAACAACCGTCGATCGATGGTACCACATGGTCATCGATCGACAGAACCTCATGGCCATCGATCGACGACGACTCATGGGCATTGATCGACGGTTCATCGCGGATTATTGAATATGAAATCGAGAATAATGAATTGAAATCGTGCAAATAATGTTCAAACATAGTA
The DNA here is from genome assembly GCA_905132765.1 of Moricandia arvensis. Taxonomy (NCBI): domain Eukaryota; kingdom Viridiplantae; phylum Streptophyta; class Magnoliopsida; order Brassicales; family Brassicaceae; genus Moricandia; species Moricandia arvensis. The sequence goes on along the minus strand of CAJHQP010005772.1, from coordinate 20,346 downwards.
TAGAACTCCTAATCTAGTACTCCATCACCCTAAAGCATCCTAAAAGTTCCCTAAACTAAGAGATTTGGAGAACAAACCTTGAATATTTAGGGATTGAATGAACTAAACAGGTAGAAAGGGAAAAAACGAGTGATATAGACTAAAAACGAGCGGAATTGGCCAAAATCGGGGGAGAAATCGAGTGATGAACTCGTGCGTGTTTTTGGTGGTTTTGGAGAAAAGTGGTTTATGAATCGGGGTCGTGTCGAGTTAACCTACTCGACACATGACCGCTGATCGATGGTCCTATAGGGGGCGTCAATTGATGGTCTGGTCGGCGACTCCACATTCACGTAAGAAATTTGTAATTGCATAAATAATTGGTAATTATTATATATTTTTATTAATTAATTAATTATTGCTATTATTATATGTTCTTCTTTTTGTTTTATGTTTTTTATTATTATTTGTATATATATTGTTATTAAATTAGTGGGTTGCCTCCCACTCAGCGCTTGTTTAAAGTCGTTAGCTTGACGAAAAATGGATATATCATTTGGGGTTACACACCTTGACACTTGGGTGTTTTTATGTGCTATAAGGGTATAAATATCCTAAACAAATAATTGTCAAATTAACCCTTAATCCTAACACACAAAATAATATTCTTGCCAAGAGAGATCAGGTGTAATACTTAAGGATCAAATACACAGAGAACAATGACACACAATAGATTTCTTATTTGTAAAGCCTAAGCTAGGTAATTATAAAGGTAACTAGATTCGATAAGTTCACTAGATTAACTAAATCAACTCTCGTTTGTTTTAGCAACCTAGCTCAACAGAATAAATTCTGGTAGTAGATATGCTCTAGCTTGCGCATAACTATCCTATTATCAGGTTCTAGTTAGCTACTCTAGAACACCAGCAATAAACATAATTCTATTAATAGCTCTAATAATGACCCTAACAATTCTATTGTTTGGCTAATCCATTAATAAACCCTAAATCTAGTTGATAACTACTCAGACATAATTAAAGTAAGAATAATAATGTGAATATAATGCATAGATAAAATATTGAGGTTCCAATACAAATCTCCCTAAGGAGTTATGAATCTTCCCCCTAAATAAATCCTAAAACTATGGAGTGCTGGTGCGCACACACACTTTGCCACAAAACCCTAGGCACCAAGCATCCTCCTTTTTCTGGTGTAATACATAAAGTATAAATATAAAACCCTAAAGTCTAGGTCAAAACTCGTCCAGGGGTAATCTTGTAATCTTGTGTCATGTCTCTAACTTGGGCTTGAAAATCGGCTGTATGCGAATTGGACATTGAACGATGGCAGATGTGCAACATCGATCGATCTTGGTCATGTAGCATCGGTCGACGCTAACGTTGTGTCGTCGATCGATGGTAGTCTTGTACTTTGACTCTCACAATGATCAGCTACGGATTATTCTCCTCTAAATGCTCCAAAAGCTCCAAGTATCTCCATATATGTCCAAACGTACCTGAATCTTTAAAGACCTTGAAACATAGCCTATACATACATAACAAACCCTAAATAGAGCCTATAACATGGTCTAAAACTGGTAATAAATAGAGCCTATAATTAACTCCCGCAGACTTAACCTTTTGCTTGTCCTAAAGCAAACAAGCCTGTGAAAGATGTTTGAAAAGCAAAGACTCACATATTGTCTAAGTATAACTGTCACCTTACTTTATTGCAGCCAGATCCTATCAAGTCAATCACAGAGAAACTTTATATACCCTATCCTAGTATAGCAACCAAATTCATTCTCCCAACAACTTAGCAAATACTAGTCTGACTCGTCCCTCTAGTGATTTCATTTCTTTGCATAAAATAAAAGTGAAGGTTTTACCTTGGGAGTATCAATCAAGGGATATATAGACTCTTACCTCTGGAAGTATCTGAACACACATGCAGCCTTCTCTGATTCCTTTCCTCTCTCTCTTCTCACTTCTTCAGAGTCAATGTCTCCCTTCTTTTAAGGGTATCATATTATTTTTTTAATTGACTGAGATATTTGGATAAGCTTCTATGAATCAAGCCCTAATGGTTTTTGCCACCAGATCATGTTCACTTCTTTTTGACCTTTTATCTCTTTGTAGGATCATATGAATCAAACTTTAATGATTGTAGCCACCAAATCCTGTTCGACTCATTTTTTTATCTGAAGGGGAGAGAGAGGGGAATCAGAAGCACAAAGACTTTTACCTTCCAGACTTGCAGAAGGAATCTGATCTAGTTTATACCAAATCCCAAAGCAAGCAAATAATGTCAGGATTAATGTTGGAAATCAGCTTCGGTTCCTCCAAACTTTCTAAGCAAGTGTGATATAGTGGCAGGATGATCCACTTTGGTATCTCTAGTAATCTCTGCAAATAACCTTCTAAGAATGGTGCTTCTAGCATGGTTAGTCAATAATAAATCTTGATCATAGTCCTCTTCTTGACTCAATGAAACTTTTTTGAAAGACATATATATAAAACTCCAAAACAATCAAATAGCATTAGAGAACCTCCCCAGACTTAAATTACACTGTCCCCAGTGTAATCCGCCCTGGATTGGGTAGAAAAAATTAAATCATATGTAAGTAGGTTAAGTATAAGACTCGATAGCTCTGTAAAAGGGCGCCGATCGATGGTCGATTAATGTTGTCGATCGATGCTAAACATGTATGTTTGTATTTCTTATAAACTCAAATAAATAACTATATCAGTAATACCTCCCCCAGACTAAAACAACACAATCGCTAGTGTTATACAGTCGGAGATTAGAGAAGATAAATCATAAGAACCAAATTTAACAAGGAAAAATGATATTTCTGCTCGATGATGGTGACCGTTGATCGACACAGTTAAGTGGCTATCAATCGATGCGAAGGTACTCTATTGATCGACAGTGATCAAGTATCAATCGATGCTCTATGCAGACTATCTTTCTCATTTTTTTTTTGAATCTGAAAACCTGCAATAATAGAAGAAAATTTGAAATTAGACTAATATAATCAAAAACTAATTAAAACTTACTAAACAGTGGGTTGCCTCCCACTCAGCGTTTGGTTATAGTCTTAAGCTCGACGTTGTGAACGTTCTGACTAGAAAGGAGGTTGATCAACACTTGGAAAACAAGTGTCTACATCTTCTTTGCTTTTCTGAAACCATGTACCAATGAAGTTTCTGACTGCCTCATCTCCTTTGGTTTTCTCGTTCTGTATGATCTCCTTAATAACCTTCAATGAATGCATTCTTCTTTGTAGATTCTCAATATTGCGCTGAAGTATTCTAAGTCTGGCAGCTGTAGTGTTTGATATCTCCTCAATTTCTGAGAAATATCTTCCTTCATCAGGCTCTAAGAAAAAAACAATTTCATCGAACCTATCTCCCAAGTGGTCTTTTGCTGCGACTTCTGTCTGTCGAACTTAGTATCGATGGACGACAAGGTGTTGCTCTCGATCGATTCCATCTCTTGCTTCATCTCATCCATGTGTGTAGTCAAATTGGTGAGGCATTTATCTATAGGATAGTAGACATCATCAAGCCTCATGTAGAAATCATGCAGTGACATCTCTTGAGCTTTGTAGATCTCGTGCACAATATCATCAATCTCTGCTCTACTGTATGTATCTTGCTTCTTTGTAGACATAGCAATCTTTGCTTCATGTTCTCTGACTCCTGGAATAGTGGTATCTATCGATGCGTTCTTCTCTATGTAGACCGATGGTTGAGTTTGAATTGGCTCTTGCTTCTGCTCCTCGTTGTCGATCGATGCTGGTACCTGTGCGTCGATCGATGGCTGTTTCTGTTGTCCAAAATTTCCTGATCGTTCAGCCATAATAAGGGCGTCTGCTACTCTTTCTTAGGTAGAGTTAGAATTCTCCCATAAAGACCTCGTGCATGTCCTTCTACATCTCTGAAATTTCAAACTCATCGGTCTGAGATAACCAGCTTATGTTTCTTCTGTTCCAAGTGAACGGTCTTGTTTACGTTTGATGTCGTTTGATGGCCAAGATAGGCCGATTGTTGATGCTGTATTGCCTACTCTCGCGTTCATTACCTAGCCAGCTTCTTTCTCTGTGAAAGCTGAATCATATTCTTTGTAAGATTCGCTATATCCTTGGCATGCCCAATTGGTGTCGATCAATGGTCTATGGTTCCCATCGCTCGATGCTCGATAATCAGACCGGTGCCAAAAAGGTTTCCAGCTCCATTGGCCATTGCAAGTCTATCTGCTACATATTCCTTCGTGACGTTTAGAATTATGCCATCCATATCTCTCATGTGACCATCTGGATCTCTCATAATACCAACTCATTTGGTTGTAGATAACCAGATATTCTGTTGTGTTCTTCTGCTGAATCACGTTCGGTTTCTGCTTCGTTCTCAGTATCGATCGATGGCGTATGGTCGCCGTCGATCGATGTCGATTTTCCCGGTTTATGGGAAACATGAAAAACTTCAGCCTCTTCCATAGCAAGCCCTCATTACTTGATCATATCTTCTTCTCTGTAGTTTTCATCGTATTCGAGGTGGCCTGGGTTGTAATTGTAATCAGCATGGTGGGTATCGATCGGTTCAAGATTATGGGTCTCGATCGATATTGAAGGGCGGGTGTCGATCGATTGTTGACTTGCATGACTGTCGATCTATGGCAAGGATTGGGTGTTAATAGATGTTCCATCTACCGATTCCTCATTGCACTCGTAATCGCAGAAGCATGTGGCCACAAGCTTGTTTGTCTTCATGTCACAGATAGCTTCTACAGTGGCCATAAAAGCTTTCCAAGTAACAAGGAAGAGTTCCAATTGATCTAGATGTCCATCACATGAAAGTCTATCGGGACTAAGACGTCTTGAATTCACAATGGAACATCTCTGCATATACCTCCTGAGTCTACTCTAGAGCAATCCAAAAAGACGAAAGAATCACTTGAAGTCTCTACTATGAGGTTTAATTCTCTGCTATAGCTCTGGGCATGATGCTCACTGACGATCCGGTGTCGCATAAGGCATTGGAAAATTCATGGTTTTTGATCAGACATGGCACCACAAACTTCCCAGGATCAGTTTTATTCTTTAGAATGATTCTTGGCTCTCTCCTAGTATGATCTTTAGTAGCTTTATCGACTATCATAGGTCCTAATGTATCCCTCTTCTGCTCTAGAGTTGTCGTATTCGTGACCTTTGGTCGATCAACTCGTTTTGTCACTGGATACCATCGATCGATTGCGCGGTTCTGCGACGAACAACGCCTGATGCTATTCCCGATTCTGTCAAAGTTAACAGGAATCGTCGATCGATTCGTAGTAACTTCTGTTGATCGATGCTTGTGTGGGCTTTCTAACGAACTCGGACTTGCTATACGCAATCCTTCCTCTTGTGGCTTCTCTTTCTTGACTTCTACCCAAAAATCATCATCAATCACAGCATTACGTGATATTTTCGCTCAGATTTGTCCCCTTCTTTTACCATAACTTTGTATCTCGTAAGGGTTTCACTCTCATGCGTCGCCTAATTTTTCAACTTTTCCACACGGATGTTGAGATCTTCGATTTTTGTGTTTAGGTGGAGGTACAGGAAATCTAACTTGTCATTGAAATCCACAATCACCTTGTGTTGTTCCCTCAGTACCTTTGCAAACATAAATTCGATCCATGGTATTCTTATTGGCCTTGAAATTTCTGTACTTTTGGCAGCCTGGGCATTAGCTTCATGTTGAGCTATTGCACCGTCTGCTTTTGCTTCTGCTTTTGTATCAGGGATTATAGTCCCCTAATTATCTATTCTTTGACCTGCTGCATTACGAAAATGACCGTTGAGGTCATGCAAGACTCCATTCTCATTATGAACCACTATTATCGGCGCAACCCTATGAACTCGTCTGCTATCATCGATCGATGCGGATGAGGTTTTTCGATCGATGCTAAGTGATCAATGTCGTTCGATGCTAGAGTTCTGATGCCGGTCGATGCTGTCGTAAAGTAGTGTCAATCGATGCTGAGTAGATGATGTTGATTGATGCTTGTCATCTTTCTTTGCGGATCGTACGTTCGAGTTGTTGTGGGTCTGAGAACAGTAAGTCTTGTACTATGTTGCTCCTGATACTCTTTTCATGCACCTGAAAAAACAAAGAAAAAGAAAAATCAGTAACTTGAAAATAACAAACCTAGACTAAATACTAAAAATAAATCTAATGGCGATCAATGTTTACCGGCAACGGCGCCAAATTCAATACTTGTTTTTTATGTTCTAACAGGGTATAAATATCCTAAACAAATAACTGTCAAATTAACCCTTAATCCTAAAACACAAAATAATACTCTTGCCAAGAGAGATCAGGTGTAGTACTTAGGGATCGAATCCACAGAGAACAATGGCACACAATAGATTTCTTACTTCTAAAGCTTAAGCTAGGTAATTATATATATAGGTAACAAGTAGTCAGGTCAAGGAAATATTCCTTATTAGAAGGTATATATGCAATATGGAAATATGTTAATAATGAAATATGGAAATATGTTGATAGATTAACTAGATGCAAATGTAAATATGCTAGATCTAGGGTTCAAGGCAAGTGGATTATAGAAAATAGAAGTTAAGGGTATTTAATCATGGAACTCGATATCTAATGTAAAAGACACCAGCTCTCGCGGCGAGTCTAATCTATTGACTAAGTTCAATGTCTCAGCTCTCGCTTGTAGACACGGAATGACCATCGATCGATGGCAATGGTCCTGCGTCAATCAATGGTTTCTTGAGTCAAGCTTTATGACATAATTCGATAAGTTCACCAGATTAACTAAATCAATTCCGGTAGTAGACCATGCTCTCGCTTGCATCTAACTATCCTATTATCAGGGTTCTAGTTAGCTACTCTAGAACACAAGCAATAAACACAATTCTATTAATAGATCTAATAATGACCATAACAATTCTATTGTTTGGCTAATCCATCAGTACCATTAATAAACCCTATATCTAGTTGATAACTACTCAGACATAATTAAAGTAAGAATAATAATCTGAATATAATGCATACATAAAATATTGGGGTTCCAATACAAATCTCCATAAGGAGTTATGAATCTTCTCCCTAAATAAATCCTAAAACTAACTTCAAAGACCAATTTTTACGGGTTGATCCTACCGTCTTTTCTAGGATTTCTTTGATATGACTGTTGGATACTTCCACTTGTCCATTGGTCTGAGGATGATAGGGTGTAGCTACTCGATGGTGAACTTCATCTTTCTTTAGCAGTTTTTCGAACACTTTGTTAATGAAGTGGGTGCCTCCATCGCTTATTACGATTCGCGGAACTCCAAATCTGGGAAAGATAATCCTCTTAAAGATTTTAACGACTACGGCAACATCATTTTTCGGAGAAGTATACATAGTCTACAGCGACCAATATGTATTTATTTCTGTACGAAGAAAGGAAAGGGCCAATGAAATCGATTCCCCATCAATCAAATACTTAAACTTCAATTATCAAATTTTGTTCCATCTCGTCTCTCTTGCTGATTTTTCCTCTTCTTTGGCAGGGATCACATTTAGCTACGTAGGCTTGAGCATCTCGAAACATAGTCGGCCACCAAAAGCCCGCTTGTAGGATTTTTGACATTGTATTAAAACTAACAAAATGTCCGGCGTAATCGGATCCATGAGAATGATATAAAATTTCTGGAGTTTCGCTTTCGGTAACACATCATCTATATATGCCGTCAGAACAGTGTTTGTAAAGATAAGGTTCATCCCAGTGGTATCTCCAGATTTCTCTTAAAATGTTCTTTTTATGATATCCTTGAAGAGTTTGGATTCTACTTCGGCCGCTAGATAGTTCACTATATCTGCATACCAAGGTCTATCAGTGGTGTTTTGTGCATACACCCCCTACTTAAACTTTTGTCTCCAGGAGAATCATCATTTAGAGTCGAAGGATTCAACTGACATTGATATTTATTGGAATTATTATTTCATCGTTCTTCTCAAATGCATCATCGATCGATGGAGTCTCGACAAAATTTGTCGATCTTTATGGCTATAATCATTCGATGGTATTAGTGTCTCGTCGATCGATTCCACTTCATGTGCCGAACTGACGATACCAACAAAAGTTAATTCTGCTAAGTAGACATTTTCTGTGGGTAAGAAATCATCTATAGGGATGTCTTCGTCTACTCTTATTCGTGATAAGTGATCTGTGACTCCATTTTCTATTCCCATCTTATCTTTGACTCCATTTTCTACTCTTATTGCGTGGTCGGTGTGAACTACTACCTTTGGACCGACAAGATAGGATCAGAATTTATCGAAGGCGAATACCGCAGCCAATGCTCTTACTCTGTTGTCGCATAGTTACGTTGCGCATCGTCCAGAGTTCTGATGGCGTAGTATATAGTGTGCAAATTTTTGTCTTTCTTTTGTCCAAGTACCTCGCCGACAGCAAAATCGCTGGTGTCGCACATAATTTCGAATGGTAGATCCCATTCTGGTGTAAAATTGCTGATTTGATTGTTTTAAGGGCTTTGAGACATTCGGGCGTAAAATTGAATTTCACCTCTTTGTAGAGAAGTGGTAAGGGGTTTAGCAATTTTGCTAAAATCTTTTATGAATCACCTATAGAATCCAACATGTCCTAGAGAGCTTCTAATGTCTTTGACATTAGTGGGTGGTGGCAGTTTTTTCATTAGGTCAATCTTTGCCTTGTCCACGTCAATTTCGGCTGCTGAGACCTAGTGTCCCAAGACAATTCCGCTATTAACCATGAAATGACATTTTTCCCAGTTCAAAACCAGATTTTTCTCTTCTCATCTAGCTAATACCTTACACAGGTTATCGAGACATGCTTTGAAATTCGGATCATAAACCGAGAAGTCATCCATGAAAATCTCCATGAAGTCTTTGATCATATCGGTGAATATTGACATCATGCATCTTTGGAAAGTCACAGGGGCGTTACAGAGTCGAATGGCATCCTGCGATATGTGAATGTTCCATAGGGACAAGTAAAGGTGGTGTTTTCTTGGTCGTCCGGATGTATGGGGATCTGGAAGAATCCAGAATAGTCGTCGAGAAAACAATAGTATTCGTGGCTTGCGAGCCTTTCTAATATTTGATCGATAAAGGGTAAAGGGAAATGATTCTTTCGTGTGGCAGCATTTAGTTTCCTGTAATCGATACACATTTTGTGTCCAGTAACATTTCTAGTAGGGATCAATTCATCTCTGTCATTCTTTACCATGGTAATTCCTCCTTCCTTTGGGAAAACATGAACCGGGCTGACCCAGTTGTTGTCTGAGATCGGATAAATAACGCCTGCTTCTAGAAGTTTCATGATTTCCTTCTTAATTACTTCCTTCAGATTGGGGTTCAATCTCCTCTGATGCTCGATGGAAGATTTTGATTCATCATCAAGGTGTATCCTATGCATGCATAAAGCGGGAGAAATTCTCGGGATGTCATCTAACGAATAACCGAGAGCCTTGCGGTGCTTCCAAAGTTTATTCAGCAATAGTGTTTGTTCTCCGCTACTCAAGTTTGCATTTATGATGACAAGATAGGAGTTCTCGTAAAGGATATCATATTTAAGACCTGCTGGAAGTGGTTTGAGCTCGATTTAGGGTGCTTTTTCCTTGCTCCAGTCGTCGGTCACAGTACGCTGTCGCTCGATGGTGATATTGGGGTGCCGATCGACAGGGGTCGATGGATCGAGTTCATCAATATTTAAAACTTCATTTGTGGCGTCCATTAACCTCGTATACTCTCGAGTGCGATCTTCTAACGCAGAGATGTCCCCTTTCAGAAGATGTGCTTGCTTTCTCTAGAGGTTTGTCCAAGCACATGTCTATGAATATTTTTTTTGCTAGGTAGGAAAGGTAATCGATATGGTAGGTTATCGATCAAAGGTTGTTTTATTATCTTTTACATGTCAAAGACCATCGGTATCTTCCCTATGTTGAGGCATATACGTCCTTCTCTGACATCAATGATCAGCCCGACAGTGGCCGGGAAAGGTCTTCCTAAGATAATTGAATTTCGAGGTTCTCGTTCATATTTAAGCACTAGGAAATCTGCAGGTATATCGCAGTTATGAGTACGTACGGGTACGTTCTCAAGTACACCTTCTGGAATTGTAGTGGCTCTATCAGCTAAGACGAGTGTGACCCTGGTAGATTGAAACTGTGTTAGCCCAAGAGCGACTGCAACGGAATAAGGCACTAGGTTGACACTAGAGACTAAATTGCAGAGGGATCTTTGAAATCTCTCATCGCTAATAGTGCAGTCCAAAACAAAACTACCAGGATCAGGGAGTTTAATTGGAGTTTTTCCTTAAATAATTTCGCTCATTTCTTCAGATATCATCATCAGGCATTGTTCCGATTCATGGAATCCTCATGATGCTGCATCTTTCACGTATTGATAGATCCTTGTTTTAAGTGTTGATTCTGGATCAGAGCGTTGATCGATTATTTCTTCAGGGCGGTCGATCCATTTTCGGTAAAGGGTGTCGATCGATGTCCAGTAAGGGGTGTCGATCGATGTCTCTCACGTCTATGTTCTTTCCCTTAGGTTCGATAATTGATTCCTCAATGTTGTCATTTTGGCCTAATGCTTTAGTTTCAGGAAGGATTTCGGGATCTTTCTCGTAAATTTCAAGCGGGATGGGATGCGATTTTTCTTCTTCATCCATCATGTTTTTCTCGAATTTATCGATGGTGATGCTTTCTTTAACTCCAAGGGTGAGTTGTCGACCGCTTCGTAAAGCTACGACACTGCAATGGCACCTGGGGTTAACATCTGTTTGACCAGGTGAGAATCCGTCCTCTCTCCTGATGGACATAGTGTTGCTCGCCACTTGGTTGTCGATTCTCTTAATGTGTTCGCTCAGAGTGTCAAATTTTTCTGTCATCTCTGATTATATCAGGTCTTCTAACTTTTCATTGAGGTTGGCAGCTATTCTACGGTTTCCAGTGAAGACTTGGTCCATTTTTTACTTTGAACTTCTTTTTTATCTGTTCACAGTGGTGTCGTAGTCGCTAGCGAAGTTGCCAACGCTTTCCCTAAATCGTTGATCATTCAGGTTCATCACATAAGAGATCTCAACTCGTTTTTCAAAGTTGGAACAAGCGGCATTTTCCTCACCATAATGATTATCCACACCATAATGTTGAGATAAGTTATTTCCGTGCAGAAGGGCTGCAACTGGTGCCAAAGTTTTCTAACTCGGATCGAGGGTTTCTCCTCTGCGAACAATGGTGGTTCCTTCCTTTTGGTGTCTCTCTTTTTGAAAGTTCTACCCAAAGCTATGTTTTCTGTCAATCTTTTAGAGCTTGCAGGGCTTCGGGTGCCGAAGTTCCCCTCGCTGGTATCAAGGATGGTTTGATAGTCTAAGTTTAGTCCTCTATAGAAAGTGTTGATGAGTTGGGGCTCTAAGAATCCATGGTTTGGGCACGAAAGTTGGTAGCTCTTGAACCTTGTCCAAGAGTTTTTAAAAGATTTGTGTCTACCTTGAACGAAAGTGGATATTTCCTTCTTGCTTCCTAGTATCTCTCCTCATCAAAGAAGTGGTTTATGAATGCGCTTCTAATATCTTCCCAACAAGTCAGGGATCCTGGTGGTTGCTGGTTCAGCCACCTCCTGGCGTCACCTTCTAGGAAGAAAGGAAAAAATTTGTAGCGATTGAAATCGTAGTTCACCGTGTCTTCCAGCATCTCGATGTGATCGTTCGGGTGTTTAGTGGGAAAACCATTGAACTGATTTTTGCGCAGCATAATTAGGAAGTTGATATCAAGCTCAGAGCTTCCAGCATGGTTATCGGATAATCGAATCGCGGACCTATTGGAATAGGTTCTGGTGGGGTTTAGGTATTCGAGCATTGGCAATTCATGCTTTACCTCATTCCTTGGAGATTTAGTGATTTGATTGGGGATTTCAGCTCCCTGATAATTAATTAGTTGGCTTGCTTCGTTGCTTTTATTGTTCATCGGTTCTATCAGGACTACTTTCTTATTATCAGAATCAGTAAAGGTGTACTTACCTGCTTCCGGCTAATCGGTATCGATTTGTGGCAATGGAAGAGTGTCGCCGACAGCAGTGGACTAACGTCGATCGATTCCAGACAAGCTCCGTCGATCGATGGTTGTTGTCCATAATCAATATTCTCTCCTTTAAGTACATGTATCATAAGGTTTAGGGAAAGAATAATTTAGAAATCAGTAAAGTAAAAATCTAGACGATATTCTAAACGAAATCTAATGGCAATAAGAAAGAGTCCCTGGCAACAACGCCAAATTTGATGTGGGTTTTATTTTTTTTTCACTTTCAAATTAACCGTATATTCCCACTTTACTCTCTCAATTAAGAGGTTCAGTGTAGTACTTAGGGATCAAATACATAGAGACTCTACGATTGCACAATAGACTTATTGTTTTCGAATTAAATCTAGATGAATCATAACAATAACAATAAAAGTGATTTCAAGATTTATTTGGTTTGTGAGGATTAAATTAAGATATTAGACTTAGGGAAAATTCTCGGGTGGGTTTAGATAATGCAAACTAATAGATTGCTAGAGTTTTATTAAGCATCATTTTGAATTCAAACTTTAGGGTTTAGGAGATCGCTCTCTCCCATCTCGACTGAGCGTCGATCGATGATAATATGATGGCATCGATCGATGATCGTTCTAAACAATACTGGTTTGGTTGTTTGATGAGTTCTCTGAACTTCTAATTTAAATCTCGTTTGTTACTAGTTATTTAGATGGTTTAAGATAGATTCCAGGTTATAACCAGGCTCTCGCTTGCGCTATAGAACCCTAATTATAGTCCATAGCAGAACTGCTCGCATCTTAAAATTGTTTTACAAGGAACAATAATACATCCTAACCTCTGCTGACTACAAATCCTTCAGCTCTTGTATTAATGGTTGGAAAAATACATCTAGCGACCGTTTTGGATGCTTCGGACCAGGGGCTAATATGGTGAAGAATATAAATTCTTGTTCCATGCACATCTCCGGTGGAAGGTTGTACGACATAAGAATGAAGGACCACAAAGAATATTGTCTCCCAAACATTCCAAATGGACTAAATCCATATGTCCATAACCCAAGATAGACATTCCGAATATTCCTAGCGAAATATGGGTGTACCGTGTTGAAATGTTTTCACGCTCTTGCTTCTGACGGATGAGCGACCTCGCCATCCCTCTGAACTTGTTCAGCATGCCATCTCATCGCTCCAGCAGTCCTCTCAGATTGATATAATATTTTCAATCTATTTGTAATTGGTAGGTATCACATTCTTTGGTATGGTACCCTATTCCTCCCACGTCCTTTTGGTTTGAATTGTGGTTTGTTGCGGAAATGACACTTCTAACTTCTCATCATCCCTCCGGTAGATCATGCAGTTGTCGATGCAAACATATATCATCTCCGAAGGCAACCTGTAAACCAATTTCTGAATCTCATAATAAGATTCAACTGACATATTATCTTCTGGAAAATACTCTTTAAAAAATTCGGTCCATGCATCTGTGCAATTCTCAAGTTAATTATGATATGTTTTAATATTCATCATCCTAGCTTCTAGAGATAATTTAGAGATACCTTCTCTACAACCATTGTTGATTGGTTGATTTGCGGTAGCTAACATCTCATAAAACCTTTTCGCATCTAAGTTAGGTTCTTAAAACATTTTCAGTTTCATCAGCTACTGTTGTAGTGGTTTCAATTAAAAATGCAACAGTAATCATGTCATGAACCCTATCATGATCTACCATCTGGTCCTCCTGATGGTAACTATATTTATTATGCAAATGATATGGTTGTTGATTATTACCAGCATCCTGAAAATTACTATTACTACTACTAGCTTCATTTCCACCATAACCCTCTACATGTTGAAACCATATATAGTAATGTGGTGTAAAGCCTTCTATTTAATAAATGCTTCCATACAGTTTCACTACGGGCAATTTAGAATTCTTGCACTTATTACAAGGACAAAACATCTTACCACTTTCCTGCGTGATCGGTGTACTGCCGCCTGGTACATGAATGTTTCTAGCCCCCTGAGAAATACATCTGTAACTGTACCATCAAAATATTTCTGAATATGCATCCAACTCTGTAACTCGTAAATATTTCTACCATCCGACATTTTTTTATTCTTTTATTTTTTTCGTTTGTGTGGTTTGTTGTTATGAGAATGAACATATACATAGGAAACTTTCGAATCTGGTAGGTGAAGATATAAGAATGAATTTACAAGGAAAGAGTTTACTTCTCTTTTAGAACTCTCTTACATCTACTTTACAACAAATTTCAATGAATCTACTTTTGTAAATTACACTACAAACACGTTTTCACCAAACATAAAGAGCATATGATTCATCGCAATGTCCTTGTAATATTACAATGACTTTACGACGAATATTCTATTTCTTCGTAAAGACCTTGTAATATTACATTGTGATTACGACGAACATATTCCGTCGTAAAGTTACAAAGACTTCACGATGAAAGTGATTTTCGGCGTAAATTCCTAGTAATAACCTTGTAGATTTACGACGAAATAATTTCTTCATAATTCTTCGTTGTTAAAGGCACGTTTTCTTGTAGTAAAAAATCAAGAGAGGAAATCTAGGTTATAATCATTTGTTTACCATTGAGCTACTTGGCCAAAGAAGATGATTGTACTAATTCGAATAATAGGATGACTGATGTCGAGACAGTCATTGAAGGAATAAAAGTTTACATGACATTTATTTAAGGAAACCTAGTTTAGAGCGAAGGGATCAAGTATGGGAACTCATGTGTTTTGAAACATCAACAAATAGACCATGGTTCATGATCGGAGATTATAATGAGATAACATGGCACAATGAAAATGAATGAGGAGTAGGATGCTCTGACAGATCATTCTCACTTGTACAAAATACACTAAAAAGAGGATAACAATACAAACATATATGAACAAAGCATATGACCGGATGAAATGGGGCTTTATTAGAGTAGTAATGCAGAAAATGGGATTATTGTCCACATATATTTATTAAATTATGAAATGCATATCATCGGTCAAGTACAAGGTCCACGTGAATAGTCCACTGATGTTCTCAAATTATTCTAGAGAAATTCTCTCAAATAATAGATCGATTGCAGTACTTAGGGATCGAATTTGCAGAAATTCGATATCTCACACAATAGACTTGATAAAGCTATGTTATATAATAGAAATCATAAATAATTAGAAAGAAAGTGAAGAAGAGTTGTAAGTGATGGAAGGAGGGTGCTAGACTTAGGGTTTCATTCAAGCTATCAGAATTATGAGCAAGATTTAGAGACAAACTGAATGAATTTAATTAAAAGATAAAGTAATAAATATTGGAGTTTCAATAAAAATCTATGAATGATTTTTTATCTTCTCTCCAAAATTCTAAGAACAATAAAGCTTCTAATCAAAGGTCTCTCTCCCTAAACAATGGCTTAAAACTATATATATTGGGTATAAAATCGGATAGGGAGAATCTTGTAATATGTGGAACTTCTGGGCCAGACTTGATCTTTGAAATAGAGTCGATCCGTCTACTCACGTCGGTGTTAAGCGACACCAAGGAAGGTTCTTATTGACACTCCTTCCAAAACTCGGCCATGACTTCTGATTTCTTGAATAGCTACGAGTTTTCTCACCTTTGTGCTCCAGTTGGCTCCATAATCTTCACAATGCTTCAAAATAAACCTAGACCTGAAAAGACTGTAAAATAGATTCGAAATACATATATTAATAGAATCTAAATATGAGTTATACTATGGCTAAAAACCAGTAATATCCTTAGTAAATCAGAAGGTTCCTGTTCAATTTCGCCAATGAGGACAATCAACAATTTGTACTCAGAAAAATAGTTTATACTTGTATAAACTCTTGTTGGTGGAAAGACTGATGATCGAGATGGGGTTGATGGCAATTCCCTAGATTTCGATGTTGGAAAACATTTTAAAATGGTAAGGTTTATTGATTCATCATGCTTCCCACATCTGAAACATTAAATATAGGATTGCATCTTTCTTCATATTAGTTTCTTTGACAGATGGACAATCATTTTGCCTCATAAGATGGCGCATTTAATGAGGCACTTTAATTTTCCAAACACAAGACTGTGACTCATGTTAACTTTCAGTGCATATATCTGAATCTTCGATAACCATAACATTTCAAATCACCCAATACCCAAATTTCACTGTGTAGCAACCATGCCTCGTATAACTCCAGTAATAGCCATTTATATGTCTATCTTGACTTATGGATAAACATTTAATAAAATGAATGTCATATGGTACGACAAAATCTACTATCCCAAGTCTTGTCTTCCCTTAGTATAAAATCACTAGCTTATGCTATAAGATGGACTACATGAGCAATTTCTCTAACTGGGCTAGCTGAGATAGTAGGAATTCATGCATCCTCCATGCTCTTATCTCATAACAAGAACGAACCTTTTCCTTATACCAATTGAGAGTAAGGATTTGACGCTAAAATACTCGTCCATACATGGGAAGGATTATTACATGATGTAAATCGCAAAGATGAGCTAAATCTATACTATTTTCCTTTCAAAACTTTGTCATAAGCGCTTCTAGAAACTGAAGAATCTCCATATTTTCTTAGTAAAAAGTGCTAAACTAAAATCAGTTATCTCACGAAATCTCAAACCACCTTTTTTCTTTGAGTGAACACATTTTCTCCCATTTCACCCAAAAAATTTCTCAGTTGAGAACAACTTAAACAGGCTTTCATACTTGTTAAGGATGGAAATCTCCTCACCATTCTTTGATCTTATATTCTTTGTGAAATTTAAGAGCTTGTGAGAGTCAAAAGATATTTTTCGTTCTTCCTTTAGTTACATCCATTTCATAGATAAGATCTAGCTTGTTTCCAATTCACTACAAGAAGATGTGCCTATTATGAGGGCGCCATTCGTTTTTAATTCTTCGTAATAGGGGCATTACAACGAATTTACAAGGCAACTCGTTTCGTTGTAAAACGCCCATCGTAATGCATGATTCGTCGTAACTCCCCTGTAAAGTTTACGACAAAACTGTTTTGTCGTAATAGATAAGGAAAGTATTTCATCGTACTATCCTAGTAACTTCACGTCGTAAACTTCTCGTACTATTTCTTTGTAAAGTAGTCATTAAATGCTTGTAAAATTTACGACGAATTTACATGGAAGACATTGTTAAGTCCTCGTAATATTTTACGACGAATTTACAAGTAGTTCAATGTAAATTCGTGGTAAAGTTTACGAGGAATTTACAAGTGCTTTCTCGTAAATTCCTCATATGTTTTACGAGCATTTTACATCAGATTAAATAATTAAATTATAAAATAAAATATTAATTAAATTATATAATAAAATATTGAAAATAAAAATATTTTAAAATATGAAAACTATATATATGTCATAAAATAATATTCATTTATAATACAATGAAATTTAAAAACAAAAGCTAAGCTAAGGGAGGAAGTCGTCGAAATAGTTGTTGGTGGCGTTGTTCCCTCCCGGAGAGTCTCAGGCTTCGTCCACAGGATCGGAGTGAGGCGCTTGCCTCCCTAGAGCCTGACATCTCTTGTCCAACGCTCTCTGCAGAAGCGGTTTTCCAACCACCATAACATCGAGAAGATCCTTTAGGGATTGCAAGTGAACCTGCTGGTCGTTCACTTTAGCCTTCAGCCGAGAATTCTCCTCATCCCGTCTCAACAAGTAGGACGAAGTCGCCTTTTGGATGTCGTTGATGGATACTATTCCCACCGTTTGTCCATTCTTTTTTGGAGCCATCATAAAAAAAAAACGTATTAATTTAATTAATTTTATAAAAAAATTATTTAAAATAAAAAATATTCTAAGGTGCATGAGGAGGAGGAGTCCTTGAAACTCTCTAAGACGTCTGTGAGTCGTGGACTGCCCTAAGCCCGTGTTTTCCACTACGACGAAGTTACCAGACCCGTGTTTTCGATTACGATGAAGTTACTAGGCCGGTGTTTTCCATTACGACAAAATTACTAGGAGGGGGATTACGACGAAGTTACAAGAACACGTGTATTACGAGGAATGTACCACGCCCGAGTTTTCTATTACGATGAATTACTAGGAATGTATCTAGAATCCTGAAAGTTGAATCCATAAAACCCAAAGTTACTTATATATAACATCATATCTCTCTTTTACTCATCATCCCATTTTCTTTAAACCCTAAACTCCATTTTTTCTTTTGTTTGTGATCAAATAGAAACCCTAAACTCCAATTAAGTCTCTAAAATCCTGAACTCCAATTATATCCCTAAACTCCAATTTAATCCCCAATTTCCAATTAAATCTCTAAAACCCAAACTACCAAGTATTATAATCAAACCGAATAACACAAATGCATTAAGTCTTAAACTGATTTATATATTAAAAATGTTTTAAATCATTTTGAATCACTCGAGTTTTCATCAATATCAGTACAATGATCATGATATTTTCATCAAAATTGTCTTCAGCTGCTTCATCCGTCATATTTTTGGGAAGATCCTCATATTGACGATTATCAGGGTCAATGAGAAGAATATAATCGTTTTGTTGTTCCGGTACCTCAATTTCAGTGATACATGTTTCTTCTTGCAAAGGTGGTTCTTCTCCAGAAACTATTCATGTTGATAGCCGCTTACAAAGCTATTCCGGAATCTCTAAGGCGAGGGTATGAAATGGAGCTAACTTGGTCGGCTTGAAGAGCTCAGATGAAAGGATTGAATTTGTTTTTTCTTTAAAAATTGACATCGACAACACCAAATTTGATAAACCGAACACCTCTCTTCAAAATGGGGTCTAACAAGTCACATTTGAAGAGGACACACTTTGGCTTCAGTAATCCCGCAAATTCAACTTCAATAATCTCCTGTAACATCCCGTAAAAGTATGTTTTGCTTTTCACACATATTCTGTAGTTACTTGTTACCCTCCATCTTTCATACTCGTATGCGTGAAAGGTAAAACCTCGTGTAAAATATATAGGTGATGTTGTCACCTTTGCTACTGGACCTTGGACCAACGTGAAACTATACGCGGTAGTATGGATCAGCATAATCAACCTACATAAATGTAACAACGTCAGAAATGCATATTATACTAAAGTGTTTACCACCTGACAAATGTCAATATTTGAGTGATCATATAAAGTACCTGAGTCTTTAACCACTTGAAAATTATTGATCTTTTCGTTTCTCCATCTCAGTTGCAGATAATCCTGGTATTGCTTCTTTAACTTGCGTAACAAACAAGTTGCAAAAATCACAATTTGTAATTAACATACACATTGCACAATAGCTTCAATATATAATAAACTTAGAAATAATATATATTTACTATTCAAATGAATGTGTCACTTCATCCTCGCAGTTGAGCAAATTATAAGTGTAGGCACTATGCTTATCCTCTTCATTAGACCACCAATCTTATTTCAATTTACCACTAAACCGTCTAATTTGGTAGAAAATGTCAAGAACACCGTCAACTGCATATGTTGGCACCATTCCACCATCATCATATCTTCTAGGAACTCTTTTCCTGGTGCGGACTGTTGGTGCGAAGTACCATGATGTGAAGTGCGATGTTTTTGCTGTCAAACTCCCAGCAACTATTGACCATTTCACCTTTGGGAGATTTTTGGCTTTCCCTTTCAAATGTTTCATGGAGCACTCATAAGGATATATGTATCTGTAATGAACAGGTCCACGAAGAAATGTCTCGTACGGGAGGTGCACAAATAGATGTTCCATGATGTCAAAAATGCAGGAGGAAATATTTGCTCTAGGTTGCACACTAAGATCAGAAGGTTCTCATGAAGCTATTGGATGACATCTTCCTTGAACGTAGGTGTGCTCAGGTCCCTAAAGAATGCTCCAATGGCTGTATATTGCAAAAATAACCCCATATCATAACATAAATATTATTTAGTCAAAATATTTACTTGTAGGTGATTCATGTACATTTATTGGAAGCAGCTCGGCAAAAGCGAATGGAAGTAGTCGCTGTATAAACACATGACAATCATGAATCTTCATTCCTGAGAAATTTTGACCATTTTCAACACATCTTGAGAGGTTTGAAACATAACCATCATGGAACTTCACTTCTGATGCCACCTAGTTGAACAAAGTCGTCTTTGCAAGATGACAATTGGAAGATGAGAATTGGAACCTTTTCATTGCTCTTGATATGCAACTCACTTTTTGAGCAAATCAGGTAAGTCCAACCTTGACTTTTTTATCTTTTGTCTTCCCTTGAATGTTCAGTAT
>CAJHQP010005771.1:0-43220 GCA_905132765.1 Moricandia arvensis | reverse complement strand
TTCTTATATGATATCGAGACTTGTAGCAGATATCCGGGTGAAAAACCCTAATTTCCTTCGTGATCAAGTCATCTATGTTTTCTGATCTATTTTTTTGTACTCCGATATTGGCTAGGGCTATTCCGTTTAACCTCGTACTAGTCTAGTACTACTAATATGGAAATTTTAGTTTTGAAACATGTTCCGTCTTTGTGAACCGAGTCTTACGTGTTTATTATTATTGATTGTTAAACTGGAATTAGGATGTAGAGAATTCAACGGTTGTGTGAAATGACTGATGTTAAGGACTGTTATATATATATATATATATATATATATATATATATATATATATAGTTACGTAGTAAGGACTATGTGCGAGGGCAGGGGCTCAGAGATGTCTAAGCTAGTGATGCAACTGTGTGGTGGTGTGTAGGGGACCATCGACGTCTGAGCTAGCGCCACAGCGGGTGGTGTGAAGGGGTACAAAGATGTTTGTTCTAGCAATGCAGCGGGTGGTGTGCGTGGGTACAAAAACTGACTGTACTAGAAATGCAGCGGGTGGTGTGCGTGGGTACAAAAACTGACTGTACTAGCAACACAGCGGGTATGTATATCCTCATGAGGAAATGCGGGGGCAGAAAGTAGCTATGTACTATAAGCGCATGGGTTGTAGTTGACTGGTTCACTAGGCATATTTGTTTTGCTCTGTAAGGTGTACTTGGCACCGTGTTTGTTTCATGGTAGAGCTAGTTTTACGTAGTCGTAGTGCTATGTACTTAATCAGTTGTTTGCGGTTTAGCATCCCATACCTCACTAAGTGACTCTATGTTACTCATCCCTCTTTCTTCTTTTGCAGGTGAGCATGACGAATAGGCGGATATCTAGACTGTTTGCTGTCTTGAGATTGTCATATTTTAATTCGGTTTTATTTGAAATTTTGATTTGTATTATTTTGGTTACTAAATTTAAAGATGATTGATCTCTCTTTTATTTTAGTAAAATTTTGGTATATTTTATTAGGTTTTGAATAACTCGGTTTCATTCGATATTTTATCGTAAGTCGCATGCCATTCTCGAGAGAGGAGACAGGTGTTACCGTCCTTTTCTGTCATGATGTGGTTTTTGTTATTAATATCGAGGTTTGGTTTAATGCCTATACGACGTCTTCATCCCTAAAACTGCCGTTTATGCTCCCAGCCTTTTATCAAGCCACTGTACTCTTGGCTTCTACTCTGCTCCATCTTTGTGTTACCACAAGAAGTTTTATTAAGAGTGTAAATATACATTTATACCCATATGGTTAATAAATTTAAATTTAGGGTTTAAATTTATGAGGTGAGATTTTGGGGGTGAGTTTAAAATTTTTAAAAATAAAAATAAATATTCAAATTTTCAAAATAAAAGGACTATTTCAATCATTTTTTCTTGAGCGCTCTTTTGGTGATAAAAAACAAAAAACTATTTAAGAGAATTACCCTTATATAAATATAATAATTGTTAAAAAATATTTTTCTCTTTGGTTGACCTAATTTTCGATGCACTTGTGGCGCACTCTCAAGTATCTTTTAACAAATTCATGACCAATTAATATATGTCTAGTCCAACTATTTATTAGTCATATATTATTTTGTCATAACTACCTTTTACCAAGTACTAATAAAATAATTTTGTAACCTCTACTTTCGTTCCTAATTTTTAGGAACTCATCTATCAAATACATATATTTATTCAACAGTTATGATTTTTAGATATTATTCTGTCATTTTGGTTTATATCAGAAAAAAATACAGATATTAACATTTATTAATTTGGATACAATAAAAATCTACTTGATAAAATAAAAGACTAAAATTAGCTAATATTATAATATTTGATTACATTATTGATATACGCTTATTGTATTATGATTAAAATATTTTACAGGTTATTCCATGAGAGATACAAAATAATTATGAAATACAAAATAATTGAAAAAATATATTTAATCATTATATAAGATTAATTATTTTCATACAAAGTTTAATATTTAAGAACAAAACTGAATTCATTATACTATTTTGATTTTTATATAAGTATTTTCCTATAATGTATATTATTTGACTAAAATCCAATCTATCCGTTTACGCAAAAGTATATATAACATTGTTATACAAATAAAAATATCAAAATTTTATTTATAATTTATGATTTTGTGTGTTTAATACAGGTTAACACTTAGCATAAACTAAAATATTTTATATAGTATGGGTTAGAATTTCTTTCATAAAATTAAACATTTATCTTATCTAAAGCCATGTACACAAATTTAATAGTAAACTTTGTTAAAGCAAAAATTAAAAATATAAATTTTATAAAATCATAATGCGGGTAAAAATTATTTGAAGTCCTCAATAAAATTTGTTATAATAAAACCAAATTATATAAATATATTTAACATAAATTAAATGAAATTTTAAAAATCTGTAACTACTAAAATTTGTAATTCTTACGTGGCTAAGTAAAATTTACTAACCATGAAATATTTGATATAATTACCAAAAAATAATTAATTAAAATTAATATTAAACAAAAATATGATATCAAAATTACAAATAAAAAAATTAATTTAAAAAAAAATAAAACAAAAAATAAACCCGCATTCTGAATGGGCATGTCATAATCTAGAGGCGATTAAGGGCCATTTATCCCACTGGTGCGGCCTGGATAGGTTGTTCTTCCTGGATCACTTGAAGGGAATGGATAGAGGGCCAATCTGGAGGCTACTAGCACTCGGATCTATTGATGAACTTCTATCCTTGGCGATGTCATTGCCTTAGAGATGCGTAGCTACTCAAGGACACATGATTACCCTGTATTGTCGATGATGGATCACAAAGGAATTCCTTCCTTTAGGTGAAGATCAATGTTCCTTTAGCTGAACAGAGAAAGCAGTAACGAGGCAAGCAGTTTTGCTGAAAAGTTATGTGTATTGATTCATGAAAGCAACTTCCCAGCGGCACCTAATAAATAGAAACGTCCTAGCCCTAATCCTAAACCAAGTTGGTTTTGTCTAATCATAATACTAATCAAAATGCTAATGCTAAACCCAATTGAAATTGGTTTAACCTGAATTGAAATCCTAAATCTAATTGTCTTTGGTTTACTGGTTTAATTTAAGTACAAATCGAAAACATGTTAAACCAACAAGCTGGTTTTTCTTCAGTCTTGATTAACTCCTCCTCTTGTCTAACGTGATCAAACAGAGCCAGTAGAGCTTGTCTCTGAGCTTTGGTCTTTGATCTTGTAATAGGTCTAGTAGAGAAGATCAAACCGTCCTGAAGTTGTCCAGTCCGTCCATCCGTCTATTGAAGCTAATCCACCTGATGTTACTCTTGATCATAATGTTCTTCACGCCAAGTTGAGTCTTCAGTTTGATTTGCAAACTTAGAATCACACTGAGCTGCATTCTGGTCCAGCTCCTCTTCTCCGCTCGTCCATTCAGATACATACGGGTCTACTCGCTCCAGCTCGTCCATCAGCTTCTGTATCTCACCCAGGTAAGGTTCCTCCTTTGGTTCTTTGGTTTCTTTGCTCCTGTTGCGTTTGACTTGAGGTATGTCTGCGTCTGGTTGGCCTACTTGGCTGCTGGTTCGATCTGAGGTTGCATCTGGTCCAATGGTGGCCGCATCATCCCCTCCTCCTTTAAAAGGATTTGACCTCAAATCCGATTCATCTGCAACAAAAGGGATCAAGTCATAAACATTGAAAGTTGAACTAATGGTGTACTTACCTTGGAGATCAATCTGGTAAGCATTGTTGTTGATTCTCTTAAGCACTTTGAATGGACCATATGTCCTTGGCATCAGCTTGGACTTCCTCTCATTAGGGAATCTTTCCTTTCTAAGGTGAATCCACACGAGGTTACCTGGTTCCAGCACCAATTCCTTCCTGCCTTTGTTCTTCTTTCTTGCATACATTTTGGTGCGGTCCTCTATGTTCCTCTTGACCTGTTCATGCAAAGATCTAACAAACTCGGCCTTCTTCTGACCATCAAGGTTAGTCTGTTCTTTCAAAGGTAAAGCAAACAGGTGTAATGGAGACAATGGATTGAATTCATAGATGACTTGAAAAAGGAGTGAGCTTAGTGGCGAATGCATTGACCTATTGTATGCAAACTGTACATGACGCAAACAGTCTTCCCAAGTCCTAATGTTCTTTTTGATGATAGCACGTAAGAGAGTAGACAAAGTTCTATTGACAGTCTCAGTTTGCCCAGCAGTTTGTGGATGACCAGTAGTTGAAAATAGCAATCTAGTTCCTAATTTCCCCCACAAGGTTTTCCAGAAATAGCTAAGGAACTTAGAGTCTGTATCAGAAACTATAGTTCTGGGCATTCCATGCAATCTAACAACTTCTCTAAAGAATAGATCAGCCACAAAAGATGTATCATCAGTTTTACGGCAAGGTATGAAATGTGCCATCTTAGAAAACCTATCAACCACCACAAAGATGTTATCTCTACCCTTTCTAGATCTAGGCAGTCCCAAAACAAAGTCCATAGAGATATCAACCCATGGTCCAGTAGGAATAGGGAGTGGAGTGTACAAACCTTTTGGTTGAACCTTGGACTTGGCCTGCTTGCACACGACACATCTTGAGCACACCTTCTCCACTTCTTTCTTCATGTTAGGCCAATAAAAGTGTTCTGCAAGGTAGACAGTGTCTTGGCTACGATAAAGTGACCCATCAACCCTCATCCATTAGCTTCCCTAACATATAGTTCTCTCAAAGAACCACAAGGTACACACAAGGGGTTATCATAGAAAAGAAAACCTTTCACTTGATAAAACTTTCCACTAGCATGTTTTTCAGTGTCTCTAAAAGCTCCCTGAAACTCTGGATCATCAACATAACAAGACTTGAGGTGTTCAAATCCCAAAAGGTTTGTTTCCATTGAAGATAAAAGAACATACATTCTTGAGAATGCATCAGCTACTACATTCTCCTTACCTTGCTTGTACTGGATGACATAAGGGAATGTCTCGATGAACTCAATCCACCTAGCATGTCTCTTGTTCAGCTTATGTTGCCCTTTGAGATGCTTAAGAGATTCATGATCTGTATGGATCACAAATTCTTTAGGCTAAAGGTAATGCTGCCACGTCTGAAGAGCTCTCACCAAGGCATACAACTACTTGTCATAGGTTGGGTAGTTCAAATGTGGCGCCTCCAAGCTTCTCACTAAAGTAAGCTATAAGCCTCCTCTCTTGCATCAGCACGGCTCCAATTCCCACTCAAGATGCATCACACTTTATTTCAAAAGTTTTAAGAAAGTTAGGGAGTACAAGTAAAAGAGCACTAGTTAACTTCCCTTTCAGTAGCTTGAATGCATCTTCCTGAGCTTGTCCCCAAGTGAATCCCACACTCTTCTTGATGACTTCAGTGAGTGGGGCAGCAATTGTACTAAAGTCTTTCACAAACCTCATGTAGAAGCCAGCAAGTCCATGAAAACTTTTGACTTCCCCAATGGTTTTAGGAGTCGGCCACTCCTTGATAGCCTTCACCTTCTCTTCATCAACCTGTATGCCCTGTGATGTCATAAAAAACCTAGAAAGACAAGGTTATCTGTTCCAAAAGCGCATTTCTTGTAGTTAGCATACAGTTTCTCTTTCCTAAGCACATCTACGACTTGCTCAACATGTTCTTTCATGGTCTTATTGTAAAGTGCACAGCCACAAATCGATCTATAAGAGCTCTCAAGAGATGGTTCATTAGCCTCATGAAAGTGCTAGGTGTATTAGTAAGACCAAATGGCATAACAAGCAACTCATACAATCCTAAGTTAGTCTTAAAGGAAGTTTTCCACTTATCTCATTCTTTCATTCTAATATGGTGGTAACAACTCTTTAAATCAATTCTAGAAAAGACACATGAACCATGTAACTCATCTAACATATCATCTAAGCGAGGGACTGAGTGTCTATACTTAACTGTGATGTTGTTAATGGTTCTACAATCCACACACATGCGCTAGCTTCCATCCTTCTCGGGTACCAGTAGAACATGTACATCACAAGGACTCATGCTCTCCCTAATGTGGTCTTTCTCCAAGAGATCATTGACTTGTTTCTGGAGCTCCTTGGTCTCAACATGATTGGTCATGTATGCTGGAAGATTTGGAAGTGAGGCTCCTGGTACAAAGTTAATTTGATGCTCAATACCTCTGAAGGGTGGCAAACCAACTGGATTGTCTTTTGGGAAGACATCCCTATACTCTTGCAAAAGATTCTCAATCTCTTTTGGAATAATTGGGTCATGGTTAGCAACAGTGGTTAGTAACTCCTTAAACAAAACCAGAATCATGGGCTGTTGAGTGTTCAACGCCTCCTTGATTTTTTTAGAAGAAGCAAAAAGATTGTGAGTACTTACCTTGGCCGTGTCCTCCTTAAGTGAATTTGTAACTGTGGGCTTAGCTTCTTCTGTTCTCAGCTTAAGTTGAACCTGATCTTGATGCACTTCTTGTGGAGTCAATGGAACCAGACTGTTGTGTTTTTCCTTGTGAACAAAGGAATGTCTGTTCGTGTAGCCATCATGTACTGCCCTCTTGTCATATTGCCATGGTCGGCTAAGCAAGATGTGGATAGCCTCCATAGGCAGAACATCACAAGTGATCTCATCCTGGTATCTCCCAATAGTCAGGGGCACCTTCATTGTTTAGTGACACACATTTCACCTTCTTCACTTAGCCACTGAGTGTGTATAGTTTTGGATGATTGCGGACAATAAGGCCTAACTTGTTCACCAGTGTCTCACTTGCCACGTTTGTGCAGCTTTCTCCATCAATGATCAAGCTACACACCTTGTCTAGGACAAGACATCTGGTATGAAACAGGTTCTCTTTCTGTTCATGTTCTTCTGCCTTTGGTTGAACATTAAGAGTCCTCCTGGTGACTAGCAACTCTCCTTTGACAGGGTAGTCAACGTCATCCTCAGATAGATCATCCTCATCCTCTGAAACTACTTCTCCATTCTCGAGAATGATCATGATCTTCTTGTTGGTACAGTCACTAGCATAGTGTACAAATCCATCACGCTTGAAGCACTTGACATTTCTGGACCTAGTAGGTGTTGTTGGTCCTTTTCCCTTGTCTTCACGCGTGGAACCTACTGCTGAGGGTCCTTATTTTGGCTTAACAATGGAATTTTCATCCCTTGAGTAGGCTGGTTTAGAGGCAGACCCGAATTGAGACTTGGTGGTGCTTCTCCTTTTGTTTTGTTGCTCAATCATAATGGCTTTGTCCAACAACTCGTCCATGTCCTCATAGTCTAGTAATTCCAGTCTATCTTAGATATCTCTGTTTAGTCCTCCCTGGCACCTAGCCATAGTTGCCTCAGCATCCTCAACCACTTTAGCCTTCACGATGAGTGTCTCTAACTCCTGGTGATAATCTTCTACACTCTTTGTCCTTTGAGAAAGTCTTCTCAATCTCTGGTGAAGGTCTCGTCCATAGTGAGCAGGAACAAACCTCTTCTTCACAACGTTTTCATCTCAAACCAGGAAGTGATTTGAGGTTTCCCATCTCGCACCAGTTTATAGCATAACCACAGAACTCAGTGGCTGCTAACTTGACCTTCCTTTCTTTAGTGTAATGTTCGCAACTGAAGACCAAATCTATCTTCTTCTCCCATTCCAGGTAGGCGTCAGGATCATTCTTGCCATGGAATGGTGGTATCCTCAACTTGAGGCTGCCAAGGTTGTCATCAGCCAGCACACGTCTGTTGTGGTGTCTAGGTTGTTGTTCATCCAGTGAGTCTCCTTCACTCTCTTCTGCTGACTCAAGTTGCTTCTCTTATTCCACTGCACGAGCACCTCTCATGGGTCTCATTCTAGCTCGTCCAGCACCTACACCTGCAGCATAATCATTACCAGGTAAGTCAATGTTAGCTCGGTTAGTTCTCTCCATTCTCCTGGTTATCTCAGCTATCCTAGCTTCAAACTGCAGTTGGTGAAGTCGGATTTGTGGGACAACAGGTTCACCCACGTCCTCTCCACCTCTCCTTTCAGCCATTGTAACCTGTAAAATAAGTTAGAAAGAAAACAACAAACAAATCTCTCTCTCACTCTGTTTTAGCTGCCAAGTCTCTGCCTTTCTCACGAGTTCAGTTGAAAATCAAAGTTCTAACACCTAAGCTCTAGAACTATATCCCAAGTGATTTAGATAGACAGATTGAAATATTTTAGTTGCCAAATCGCATTACCACTCCATCTGGATTTCTCCTTAGCTCATTGTTCAGTTTCTTTTCTCTTTTTTTTTTTGATTTGGCCGATCTCGTTCTGTTTTTAGATCTTAGACCTCTTTTTTTTTTAATTTTTTCAGGGGTTGGCCGGTTCAGCATACAACAGATAGAAAGAGAAGAAAGTGTTTGATGGAGTGAAAGATCTGAGTAGACAAACACAATTCTTCAACATCAATCGTGTTTAGTCCACCAACATCGGGCGACACTCTGCTACCGCCATTGATCGATGCCGCTCAGCCGGAAGCAGGTAAGTCCACCTATATCTACTAACGTCAATTGACATACATAATCTACCATCGATTGACAGACAGAATCTACCGTCAATCTACAGCCTTCAACTACCGGAGACTGGAGTAAGGAGAAAGCACCAAAGGTTGTGCTCAAAACGCTCCCAGATGGACTTATATATGCTTTTCTTTATGAAAAGTCATATCCTGTTATCACCAATGCCAACCTTAATAGCGGAGAGCAAGCTCTTCTGCTCAATAAGTTGCTAAAACAGCCTAAGGCTATCAACTATTCTTTAGATGACATTCCAGGGAATTCCCCAAATTTATGCATGCATAAGATACACCTGGATGATGAATCAAAATCATAACATCAAAGAAGGTTAAATCCTAATCTGAAAGAAGTAGTCAAAAAGGAAATCATGAAACTTCTTGAAGCAGGTGTTATCTACCAGATATCAGATGGTAACTGGGTCAGCCTAGTTCATGTTGTCCCAAAGAAGGGAGGAATCACGGTGGTGAAAAACGATAAGGATGAATTGATCCCCATGAGGATTGTGACCGGACACAAATATATATTGATTACTGAAAGATTAACGTTGCCACACGAAAGGATCACTTTCCTCTCGCATTTATCGATCAGAAGTTAGAAAGACTCGCATGCCACCAATACTATTGTTTTCTCGACGGGTATTCAGGATTTTTCAAAATTCCCATACATCCTGACGATTAAGAAAAGACCACCTTCACTTGTCCTTATGGAATGTTTGCATATCGCAGAATGCCCTTCGGACTATGTACTGCTCCAGCAAAATTCCAGAGGTGTATGATGTCTATATTTACTGACATGATCGAAGACTTAATGGAAGTTTTCATGGACGACTTCTCGTTTTACGGCCCAGATTTCAAAACATAGCTAGATAAACTGTGTAAGGTATTGGCAAGATGTGAAGAAAATAATCTAGTCCTAAACTGGGAAAAGTGTCATATTATGGTCAACAACGGAATCGTTTTGGGACACAAAATCTCAGCAGCCGGTATCGAGGTGGACAAGACCAAAATCGAGTTGATGACAGGTTTACCGCCACCCACCAATGTCAAGGACGTTAGAAGCTTTTTAGGACGCACTGGATTTTATAGAAGATCATTAAAGATTTTAGCAAGATAGCTAGAACTCTCACATCGCTCCTATGTAAAGAAACGAAATTCGATTTCACAGCCAAGTGCCTGACAGCTTTCAAAGAAATCAAATCAGGCCTCGTATCTGCTCCGATTGTGCAAGCTCCATATTGGAGTTTAGCTTTTGAAATTATGTGCGACGCCAACGATTTCGCTGGGGAACTGTACTCGGACAGAAAAGGGACAAAAAGCTGCACGCTATATACTATGCTAGTAGGAATCATGATGATGATCAACGCAATTACGCGACAACAGAAAAGAACTAATGGTCGTGGTATTCGCCTTCGAAAAGTTTCTCTCTTATCTAGTCGGTTCAAAACTGGTCATCCATACTGACCACACCGCCCTGAAAAACTTAATGAATAAAAAGGATGCAAAACTTAGGCTTATTAGATGGACTCTCCTCTTACAAGAATTCGACATAGAGGTCAAGGATAAAAAAGGAGTCGAAAATGGAGTCGCAGTTCACCTATCTCGAATAAGAGTTGAAGATGACATCCCCATAGATGATTTCCTACCTATAGAAAGTGTCTACCACGCAGAATTAACCTTCGTTGGTCATGTGTGTTCGACGGATGAGGAAGAATCGATCGACGCCTGCAAAGAACCATCGATCGATGGTCATCTTGAAGAGCACGACGAGACAACCATTCCGCGCAATGTGATTATCAGATGCAATCATTCGTTGCCAAACGATGATTCTCCCGGAGGTAGAAGTTTAAGTCAGGGAGTGTGTGCTATGAAAACCTCCGATATACCGTGGTACGCCGATATAGTGAACTATCTTGGAGATGACATAGAACCAGAACTATTTAAAACATACAACGAAAAGAAATTTCTGAGAGAAGTCTGGAGATACCACTAGGACGAACCCTACCTTTACAAACATTGTTCTGACGGTATTTACAGACGATGCGTTGCCGAAAGCGAAGCCGCAGATATTCTGCATCATTGTCACGAATCTGAATATGCCAGGCATTTTGCCAGTTTCAAGACAGTGTCAATAGTCCTACAAGCAGGTTTTTGGTGGCCAACCATGTTTCGTGATGCTCAAGCATACATAGCAAAGTGCGACCCTTGTCAAAGGAGAGGAAAAATCAGCAAGAGACACGAAATGGAGCAGAATTTCATACTTGAAGTATTTTGATTGCTGGGGCATTGACTTTATGGGCCCTTTCCCTTCTTCGCACGGAAACAAATACATATTAGTCGCTGTAGACTACGTATCCAAATAGGTTGAATCAATAGGCCCTCCAAAAGATGACACTGCAGTACTAGTTAAACTTTTTCAAGAGTATAATCTTCCCACGATTTGGAGCTCCACAAATCGTAATAAGCGACAAAGGTACCCACTTTATTAATAGAGTGTTCGAAAAATTACTCAAGAGACATGGAGTTCACCATCGAGTAGCGACACCTTTCCTCAGACTAGTGAACAAGTAGAAGTATCCAACCGACAAATCAAGGAGAACAAGTAGAAAAGATGGTAGGATCAACCTGAAAAGACTGGTCTCAAAAATTGGATGACGCATTTTGGGCTTACCAAACCGCGTTTAAAACACCGTTAGGAACCACCCTTTCCACTTACGCAATGGAAAACCATGCCATCTCTCAGTTGAGCTAGCGCACAAAGCAGAATAGGCCATCAAAACAACAAAGTTTGATGCTAAACCCGCTGCTGAAAGGAGATTTATCCAATTAAACGAACTGGATGAGATCAGATATCACGCCTACGATAACTTGAAACTGTACAAGGAGAGAACTAAATCCTATCATGACAAGAAAACCATTTCTTGGCATTTCGCACCTAATGACCAAGTACTCTTGTACAACTCTCGGTTAACTCTATTTCCTGGAAAATACGTTCTTGTTGGTCTGGACCCCTCACCGTAAAAGAATTCACACCTCACGGGGCGATTGTCCTGACTAATTCAAATGGCGAAGACTTCATGGTGAATGGGCAGAGAGTAAAGCAATACTAGGCTAGAGCTGAAATTCTGAATCCTCAGACCACGCGTCTAGAGATGCCAAATACAGATTGACGAGCCAAGTTTTTCCACTTGTGAATATATAATTGTATAACATATTATATGAATAAAAATATATATATTAATATAGTAATTATGCGCAAAAAAGAGATATAGGGAGCGACCATCGATCGACACCACTTAAGTGCCACCGATCGACGGTGCAGCGTCGAGTGTATAAGCTCGACGGAACCCTTTTTCATTAACATTTTCCAAAACCACCAAAACCCACAGATTTTCAAGAGGCGATTTCTCCCTAAATCCTTGGTCGATTTTGCTGGTTTTTGACCCTAAACCACTAGATTTAAACCCCCTCTATCTATTTAGGTCAATAAATAAACCGATCTTCAAGCTATGGTCTTTGAGCCTCTTATTTTAGGGAGTAAATAGGGATTGTGAGAAATTTTTTTTTTTTTTTTGGGTGTAGGTTGGAATTTAGAAGGTTTTAGGGTGATGGATTAGTAGAATAGGAGTTGTCAACAGCTTTATATTGTTGTTTGAACGATCCTTGGTTTGATTTGATAGATGAAAATCTCCTATCGGGTCGCAATCGACCATCGATCAACGCCGCGAGGGTCCGACGATCGACAGTCTCGTCGATTAGAAAAAACGCTGATTCTCGTTTGTTTTCCTGTTGCAGATGAGCGTGAGGAGAACCAAGGCGTATTTTGATGTTAGTGTCTCTATTTTTGCACCATCGGGACCTTTGTGCCGTGCACCTTGGCCTGAAGAGGAAGGGGATTTGATCGATAGGTTCGAGGACTACAACGACCCCAAGGCAGCTGTAGCCTCGAGGGTGTGTACCCACATAGGCGTGTCCCAGGACTAGGATGACTATGACAGCCTCTACTATAACGCCTGGCAAGGCTTTTCTATCGAACCCACAAGGTACATCGACGGAGACGTCCTGAACAAGCTGAAGCTCCGATCTGACGTTCGCGACATGATGAGGGATCTTGGTATGGGGACCATGGCTATTGTGCCATATCCGCTCGACCCCGACCTGGTCCGACAGTTCATGGCTACATTTTGGGTTATTTATCAGAACTTGAAAGAGAAGAGGGCCACTGAGGCCTACTTGACATTCATGAATAGGGGAACCAGGTATCACATCACCATCCCTAAACTCTGCCAAGTCTACAGGTTTAACAACCCCGACTACCTTGGCTGCACCGTCCCTCCTTTCCCTGGTCAGACCGTGTTTTGGGAGCTCAATGGGACAGGTCGTTCCAACTCCAGCACAGCCACGCAGACAGATGTACGCCACCTGTCCTTGCGCTACTTTCTAAAGATCCTTTTTAACACCTTGTTTTGCAAGATGGAGCCCAACAAGCTGAGGGTTCAGGAGCTCAAACTGTTGTATGAGTCAGTCAGGGGCATGGTTGAGCTTGATGACGAGACCTTCGCACCGCCCATGAGCGAACAGATGGTGAAAATGGGAGCCATTTTTGCCGAGAACTTAGTATCCCTGAAGGGGAAACCCTTCAAGGGATCCGACAGGAAGAAGGAGACGGTAGGGAGCTTCCTGAAACCCATCTTTCTACACCTCGGTATTAGCCTTCAGGAAGCCTCAATGGAGTCTAAGTTCGAGTATGTGGATGAGGCTCACCCGACGAGGGCAGGGTAGCTGAAGGAAGGACGTCTGTGATCCTTTGCAGACGTGATGGGGCCTCACATGATAGAGCTCCCGGTGCACGGTGTGACGGATTTTTCTGATACCCCTATGCGCCTTGCATTTAGACCAGACGAGCACCTCGTGCGCAATGTACCCGTTCGTATCCGACGCATAGGAGGACTCAGAGCAGCCCACACGTCTGCTGAGGACCAGGCACCATCACCTCCACCTCCTCCACCAGCTTTCCCGCAGATTCCAAAGATCCCCACTCACGATCACAGAGACTTCTAGCGATTCGTGTTGGGAGCACTTCAGGCTATATGGGGTAGGTTGGAGGCTATGACTCGGTTCTAGTGCTACAGCCGTCCACGTACCAGGGTGAGGTCTCCACCAGCAGCTCCAGCAGCACCATGCCAGATGGACATTGATACCACCGACGAGGAGTAGTCTACATTATTACTTTCCTCCCTTGTGTTTTTATTTCAGACTCACACATGACTTATTTATTTATGTTGTTTACTTTGTTGGATTTTTATTGAACTCACGTTTATTATCGTTGCTTATCGCTTTAACTTGATTTTTTAGTGTCTAACAGAGCTACGACCAAAAGAGACGATAAGATGAGGGAATCTTAGACACATTTTATGGTTACATGCTGACGAGTTCATAACCTTTTTCTGGAATAGTTTGTTGCACCATTTTCTAGCACCATTCTGAGATTGAATGGAAAAGCTAAGTAGATTGATTATTCTGTAACACCCACACTTGCTTAGAACTTCTGAAGGAACCAAATCTAACCTCCAACCTAAGTGACTATATTTGCTTGTTATGGGGCGTGGTATGCATAGGATCGGAATCCTCCTGCAGATCTGAAAGATAAAAATAATTTACCTTCTTATCCTCCTCTCACCTTTTCTTCAGCATCTAAAAAAGATTGAGATGATTTCCTGAGATGCAGAAGGGTAGGTACATTACTTGTGACTCCACTATTCTAATTCAAAGGAATGATTACACATTATTGGAAGTGAGAGATAGATACATTACCGATGACCCCACTATTGGCCTACAAATTTGTTAGATAAATCAAAGATGAGATGGAAAGATGGACTGTATCAGCATCATTTTTCCATTGAATTTGAGATATAAAAAGATTCAGAGAAGAAAGAAGAGAGAGGAAAATGATTGGAAAGGTTACATGTGGTTCAGACACTTGCTTGAGTAAGAATCCATGTGTCCTCTGATCGATACCCCCAGGATAAAGCATGCACCTTATAATATTATATACAAATGAGGATAGTAGAGGGTATGACAAATAACTTCTGATATATTGTGGTATGGAAGATTGATTAGCAAAGTAAGTACATTGAAATACTTAGATGTGGTTGCAACAAAATTTAGGTGAAACAATGTTCCAATGAGCTGGTAAATTTTTGTGTTTTCAAACCTTTCTCTGATTAATTCTATGTTTTGCTTGAGGGCAAGCAAAGGATAAGTCTGGGGGAGTTGATATGTCATGGTTTTTATCTGATTTTACCTATAATATGAATACGGTTTTTATCTGATTTTACCTATGATATGAATATGGTTTTAAAGTATTTGTTATGCAATTCGTATTGTTTTAGAGTCTTTACAGGTTCAGGTACTCATGGAAAGCAATTGGATCTTTTAGATTATTCTGGAGCATTGAAGAGTACCCAGCCGAGAATTCAGAGTTAGAACAAAGAAACATCACGACCATCGATCGACGCCTCACCTTGAGTGTCGATCAACTATCAACATTTCTGTCGAGTTACTTAAGTTTTGAAGAAATCACGGTTCTGCCCAGATGTTCCATTATTTGCAAGAGAGGTCCCTGGCCGAGTTTTAGGTTATTTACTAGGTTATTTAGTTGTCTTGCAAGACACCACTTTTTAGAGAACTTTTTGAGACTTGCAACCTTGACGGCTACCTTTGGAGAGATAAATCTATTTGATTATCAGACTAACATCTTGAACTCCCTTGTTTCATTATTGTTATTCTATATGATATTTATTTATCTATTCATCATGTTTATTTCAATCATGTCTGAGTAGTCTATTGTTAGATTTAGGGTTCTTCTAAGTAGTTAACTGAAGATCAAGAACAAATCAAGACCTTCGACCAGCCCGTCCCGATTCGCTATGTCCTCGACGACCACGGCCTAAGGCTTTGCAACCCGTACCACGGTCGACGAGTTGTGTCGACCCGGACAAGGTCTATATCATTAGCACAACAAGAACGAATATAAACATTCATTTTATTAATAGTAGATGGAAATCATTTCATAAAATAATACAAAATATCAGAGTTTGAGCGCTCGGGCCAAAGGGCCAAAATAAAAGAAAAGAAGAGTCAAAATATATTAAAATCTAGTTCTTGCTTGCGGTCCGCTTCTCTTAAGCTTCCCACCTACATGTTACCTGCATAGTAGAAGAAGGGATGAGTAATCGAGAATACTCAGTGAGTTCCTAAAACAACTAACCCTCCCAAGCCCATGCTTAAACAAACAAACAAGCAAGCAAACAAGCAATGAACCAAACAAACAATAAAATAAACAAGCAATGGGAGTTAGTCTCCCCACTAAGACCTAATTACAAACAAGCAATCTAGACTCGATCCTAGACTCAACAAATAAAAGAAAATAAAAACACTCGAGTATACCAAAGGACGGGCCACATGCCACACATCCCCGGGATCCCTAAACACACGGAGCCCTGATCCCCCTCCCAAAAACTCTCAACCACAAACACAAAAGTCACGTGGTCGAGAAACGTCATGACCGGAGAGTCCCACCACGAGGGATATACCACCGGGCCGCATCCAACTTCACATTGACAAGTCTTGGAGGGTAGGTCACTCCACCCTGAAGAATTGGGCTTCATCCAATCTGACTTCATGGTCTCAAGCACATCACTGGAGAGTCCCACCGCGAGGGATATACCACCAGGACGGCCCCATCCACTAGTCTAGACCAAGACAAGAAAAATACAACACGCATGAGGGAGCTCAACCTCTAACCAATATACCATGCTTAGTCTAGACCAGGGAAAAACAATAAAAATAAACAAACAACCTAATCTAGACGCAACACAACAAACAAACAAACAAGAGGGAGCTAGCTCAAACCTCTACTACACACGTCTAGACTAAACTACAAACAATCAATGAAACAAGCAAGCAACACACACCCGACAAGAGAGAGTGTCACTCAATCTCTTGCGGTTCAACAATCAATAATATCTAAACTACTAAACTAAACTAGAATACACAACAATCAATAATCAAAACGTGCATGCTAACAACATACACTCATCTGGGGCCCTGCACAAAAACGGTTAGAATATGCCCCGGGTTTCACTTAAGACCCTCGGTCTTAACCTCCAAACCTGCATAAACACAAGACAAAGTATCTGGGAACTTCACCTGGATTGACGCCTAAGGTTTACCTAAAACCTCCAGAAAACTCTAAAAACTCTAAGCTAAAAACCAACTGAAAACTTTCTAAAAACTAGGTTTCTCTCTCTAAACTCACCCCTCTCTCTCTCTCTAAAGGTTACTCACGGTTTGGGATGGGAAAAATGAAGGAGTGGGGTGTGGTATTTATAGTGGATGGTGGCTGAGGTTGGTGGGACATGTGGACACTTTTGCATGAAGTTTTGTGGACATGTGTTCCACTCACAAAACTTAATTTGCAAGCTTCCCATTCTAGATCTTACTTAGCTTTCTCTCCAAGTCTTCATACCTTGCAAGGCAAGTCTTCTCCTTATAGAAACTCAGTAGTTTTGTCGCCAAGTAACCTCTCCAACCAATGAGAAATCGCCAAGTGTACTTCGCCCAATCATCAACCGCTCCCAATGGGTGTGCGCCACATCATCGCCATGTCATCCTTGGTCACTACTTCCTTTCCACCTCCCCAACTCCTAAAATCTTCACTTGAATGTAGTTGAGTCGGAAAACCATTCCATGATGCTTCCATTTCATTTCCTTGCTTGAAAATCGATATTCGGCTCGACCACTCATGATTCGACCAACATGACTAGACCATCGTCCAACTGTTGATTCCTCCTAGACCATCTTGCTTCTATCTTGACCATATGTCCTAATACTAATCCCTTGAGTGATCTAAGTTGAGATACTCCTGGTTTACCAATTTTCAAAATATCGCCTTCGTCCATGTCGTCCATTCCAGGTAGAGTCTCGAGCATTCTACCAGTTTACTCAACCATTCTTCAATTTTCGACTGAACCTCTATTCAAGTCTTCTTAAAGCTTCTTCATACTTGGGTGGCTTGATCTACGTCCGTTGATTTACGTTGACTTGATACCCTAGATCAGGGGTATTACACTCTCTCCTCCTTAAATGAATTCGTCCTCGAGTTCCCAAGGCACTTTTATCTTCTACGACCATCTTCCTAACTTTCTTCAGCTTGTTCCTAACTGTGTAACATCTTATTAAATTTCTTGAGCTTGATCCTAACTTCTTCTTCCTTTAGTCCTCCACCATGTCTTCCTGTTCTCCTTGATTCTTCCTTGCACACTTCTGGTTAACTTGCTTCATGCGGCTTCTTTGATTCACTCCTTGGTCTTCTTTTGTTGATACCACCATTTGCTTCTAGCTTCTACTTTCTCCATTCACTTTAACGCCACCATGAAATGCAAAACTTCTTCCATCACTTGGCATTACTGCTGGTACTTGCCATCTTCTTCCACTATTTCTAACTTCCTCCATTATGATACCACCATTTAGATTATGATACCACCATTTGGTACCACCGTTTGCTCTAATATTACCATTTACTTCCACCTTGTGGTGCTCAAATCCAACTCTTCTTGCTTCTGACTTGGCCTTCTCCTCTCTTCTCCTTTCTTTGATTCTCATTTTGTAGATTCTTCTCATTAATCCTTGCTTCCTTCTTGCATTTGCTCACTCTTCTGCTTCACCAAACTTCTTCGACTTCATAATCTTCACTTGATGTCTCCCCTCCTTGGAAACAACTTGATCTTTACCATAAGTACAACACCAAATCTTCTCTTGAGCGTCTTCTTCTATCTTCACTACATCAATCTCTCCTCGGCTTCATACTTTCTTGGACTCTTCAATAATATATAGGTAATAGACTTCTCCGTCTTCTGATGCTTCCTCTACTCTCATTGCCGTTTCAAATGTCGCCGAGATGATAGGCCTGATGCCATGATATAATGCTTTCACTTGCTGGTCGTCTTCAAACAGAACTCATCCTCTTGCACAGTCCAACCATGTCCAGTACCTCGACAGCCAATCCATCTCTATAATAACCTCACGGGGTTCTAAGGGTATAGCTAAAAGGTTGGCTAAAGGGGTTTCAGGTTGGGTTTAACACTCTCAGGTTTCAGGGTTTGGTCTACAGGGGTTGACACCGAGATATCTATATCACGGGTCACAAGGGTTTCTACTAACCTAAAGGCTACTAACGGGTTCACAAAACTATGGGTGGTTTCCTAAAAACAAAAACGAAGATTCTACTAACTAACAACGATCCTAAAAATAAAATCTACACATTAGCATTCATCCAGAATGCTAACACTACAAACTACTAACTACTTAACAATAATTTAAACACGCAAAAGAGAGTTAGCACCCATACAAACCTGTCACAGGACCACTCGACGGTCCTGGAGCACTAGATAGATTTCCTTCTCCATCCAGAGCATAAGCTCTTCCTTCGGATGGAGGATGCGCGGTTGAGCGTTCATTGGTCGGTCGGGTAGGTTGGGTATGTACAAACGTTCCTCGTCCTTGGTCTGGTCGATGTACGGTACACTCATTGGCGAAATGACCCTTCTCTCCACAACTGTAGCATGTAATTGATGCCTTCCAGCCTGACTTCTTAGTGGTTGAGTTGGTACATTCACGAGAGTAATGTCCCGATCGGCCACACGTGTAGCACTTCACTTGTGCCCTTCGTGTCTCTCCTTGTCGCTTGAACTGAGCCTTCCTTCCTTTTCTCTGGTTGATGTGCAACTTATCTCCTCCTGACCGGCTGGACAGCGGTTTGGGGTTCGACCCAGTTGTAAGTATTGACCCACGCTCAGCTGTTGCCATTTCCTCCACGTTGGCTGGTGATACGGACAATCTCCAAGCTTTTGGACGTATATCCTCCTCACTATATGCACGTTCCACACTTTCCATCGATCTTGGTCCACTCTCGCCTGTCTAGTTTGCTGAATCCAGAACATCCAAAAAGTTGTGATAGTTGGCGTACTTTGACCCATCATGACCCGACGTTCCGAACGACTCGCCTGCTCATGATCCTTGGTTAGACATCTGCACGGCAAAAGGGTTAAACCTAAAGGACTGAACCTAATTTCTAAACCTAAAAGTAAACCTAATACTAATCCTAATCCTAATACATAATACCTAAGCGGAACGCACTGGTTTCCTAATGTGGCATAAGCGACTCATTTCCACTCGAGAAAACATTAAAAAAGTTGAGACTTATGAGCATGATCGGAAACCATGCTCTGATATCACAATTTGTAACACCCCTGAACCGTCCTAGGCCGGACTAAGCCGAAACGGCTGTGGATACCACAAGTATAGCTCGCCGAGTATGATCGACCAAAGATAAAGAACAAATCAAGACCTTTGACCAGCCCGTCCCGGTTCGCTATGTCCTCGACGACCACGGCCTAAGGCTTAGCAACACATACCACGGTCGACGAGTTGTGTCGACCCGGACAAGGTCTATATCATTAGCACAACAACAACAAATATAAACATTCATTTTATTAATAGTAGTTGGAAAGCGTTTCATAAAACAATACAAAATATCAGAGTTTGAGCGCTCGGGCCAAAGGGCCAAAATAAAAGAAATGAAGAGTCAAAATACATTACAAATCTAGTCCTTGCTTATGCCACCAAATCTACACCGGTTTCCTTGCGTTCCGCTTCTCCTAAGCTTCCCACCTACAGGTTACCTGCATAGTAGAAGAGGGGATGAGTAATCGAGATTACTCAGTGAGTTCCTCAAACAAATAACCCTCCCCAGCCCATGCTTAAACAAACAAACAAACAAACAAGCAAACAAGCAATGAAACAATCAAGTAATAAAATAAACAAGCAATGGGAGTTAGTCTCCCCACTAAGACCTAACTACAAACAAGCGATCTAGACTCGATCCTAGACTCAACACATAAAACAAAATAAAAACACTCGAGTACACCAAAGGACGGGCCACATGCCATGTAAGACCCGATCTGGCCTCTCAGGCCGAGGTCGACGCCTCACGTCGCTCGGTCCTCTTCCGTACCGAACCTCTAAATTTTTCGCCCTTTAACTACATTATCGCCCATAGGCGAGGGCCAACTTAGATCTTAGCTCAAGACTACCTTAGTCATTCCCTAGCTTATATCATTTTAACTTATACGCAGCGGATTATACTATGTTAACCATTGGTCTAAAACCAATCTAACACTTG
Organism: Moricandia arvensis; assembly: GCA_905132765.1. Taxonomy (NCBI): domain Eukaryota; kingdom Viridiplantae; phylum Streptophyta; class Magnoliopsida; order Brassicales; family Brassicaceae; genus Moricandia; species Moricandia arvensis. The sequence continues at coordinate 22,439 of CAJHQP010005771.1, read as the reverse complement.
TCTAATCTAATCGTCTATGCCTTGGTTAGTTCACTTAACTACCTTACAGCTTATAGATCGATCCTTACATGGTACAAGTCATACAATTCTAAAGTTCCATTCCCCTAAACTGTTCTACCAGCATCCTAGCAAGATACTACTTTATCCAAGTATTTGCTAAGTCATACCTTGGCCACATCCATGAAGCTTGTTAGCTCATTGGTCCAGCGGGATTGGTTAATTTATCCTTTTAGCTGACTTAGCTAGCTCATCCAGCTCCTCGAGCCGACTCACCTCAGCTAGCTAGAATCAAGCTAAAGCCATCTGCCTAAGTTTGTTTAGCTAGCTCATCCAGCTAGCTAAGCTGAACCACTTCATCTGAGGTTCCATCTACTCTCTTCCAGCTGATCGAGCTACATGATAGTTGCGGCCAGCTCCCTGCCAACTCGTCCAACATTCTTATACCTGCATAAACATCTCCCCTTGGGTACTTAGTCATTCAAACAACCATCCCCACAGACCAAGTAACCTTTGGGAAGTCTTCAACAACAACCGCTCTGCATCTAGCTCCTCTCAGCTAATGCATCATCCAATATCCTCACGCTTGGTAGGATTTAAGAGCAAGTTACTCGCCTGGACTCATAATGCCCATCAGATCCTAGGTCATTCAACCAACCACCACACTTGACTCAGATCTGACGAGTCTTCATACTTACCTAACCGGCCATGGAACCTTGTCCCAATAAACCCGATCAGTCTTGCTCTTACAACCGGTGCATCTTTTGATCAATCAGATCAGACACCTTGATCCATCACCTATGGATCAGGTCGTCCATCCTTACCCATGATAAGATCACACACAGCCTTCCTTGAATAACCGCACCAGCTCAATGCTTGCGTCGGTCCTTAGAATAAATTTCTGGCCCAAAAATGACATCCTTCAAACCTGCTCCAAAAACTAATTAAAATTCATGATAATTCATGATAAATCACCACTAATATATTCCCATATTTTTAATCCACCAAATCCATTTGGATCATTTGAGAACCGTTCATGGGCAGTCCCCATGAACCATGTTCATGTTTGGTTCTACCTAGAACATGACCTTGGCCCTTTACCAAGCCAATTATGAGACCAAACCATCATGTTTCTCATGCCAATATAGAGTATAAAATGAAGGGAAAGTAATTTAAACAGACAAGGAAGAGGTAGGGTATAACCATGACATAACCGCCCCAAAATCATGATCAAACCGATCCATGATCTTGGCCAATTGTTCTATGGCCATACCCTTTACCTTGAATGTGTCATGGAGTCTTAAAGCCCCTTTCCACTTATTTCTCCTTGCCTCTGGGATCCACTCCAGTCGGCCTTACCTTTCCCAAATCTATCCATACCTTGTTGTTGCTTTATCTCCACACACATCCACCTTTAAGGCTGTTTTGGCCATGGGGAGTGGAATCTGGCCATCCCTCTTCTTCCCTGACCATTTTCGTTTGTTCCAAGGCTGTAGAGGAATCCTAGGACATGATATTCAATGATAAAACTCCATTAAAGGTTGTACATAACTTCCCTTCCATGGAACTCCCATGAAACTGTTGTTTACACTGCATTGCCTTCAAGGCTGTTCATGCCCTTGAGAGTGAAGTCCAGCCTTCTCCCTTCTCTCGTGGATATGTTCGTGTGTTCCCAAGACACATATGAAGCCTGGGATGTGTTCATCCATGATTAAACTCCATCCAAGGGTCGTGTATCACTTCCCCCTTCAGTACCCATGAAACTGCATTTCTACACACATCTGCCTTCAAGGCTGTCTCAACCATTGGAAGTGCTTTCCGGCCCTCCATATCCTCTCCTGGATATTTGCGTGTATTTTATGGATGTAGAGGAAGCCTAGGGAGTGCCAAACATTAATCAAAACTCATCAGAGGGTCGACCTCAAATCCTTTCTTCATTGCCCTCCAAAACTGCTTCTTTGTCGTCGTTGAATGCATCTCTGTCTTGGATGATTGAATCCGACCATCTCTACGTTTTTCTCTGTTTTTATTTGTGTTTCAGGGTGTAGGAAGAAGCCCTGGCGTGCCTGAAAAGGCACGGAATTGCCTTCCTTATATTGAAGAAGTGGTGGTTACTTCTTAACCATTGCATCCCTTCGGTATCAATTCTGGCCATTGATTTAATCACTGGTCCAGATCACACCCATTCGCCTAGGGAAGTTACCAAACGTCCCTGACATGCCTAACTGCACCTAGACACGTCACAAACAAGACCAGTCTGGTTACCCAAGCCCCTGATCCAATCCCAAGTGCCCACCGGTTCTTAGCCATCATTGACCAACCAACCGGCCCAGTAACTGCCCAGACCCGATCCAATGGTCCGAGCTTCCAACACTCCATCTAGCTGAGTTGAGATGATCCACAGCTGGCCCAGCTGAGTAAGCTAGTCCATCCAGCTCATGGAGCTGACACACTCTACTTGATCTCCACGTGAGCTCCGTCAAGCTGGTTGAGCTTCTTGTTCGCATCACTCAGCTGCGATACACTTCGTACAGCTTGATATCTTCGTCTTATTCAATCTTTATAAGTCCCTTGGTCTATTTCCAGACCTAGACTTAGTTTTCCCATGATCCATTCTGATCATTCACTTCATCGAGCTTCACCTAGCTGATCAAGCTTTCCTCGGACCTCGTCCAGCTACCGGATCTCTTGTCTAGCTTCTTTGAGCTTTCCTCTTCCTTATTTTGGGTAAGTCTCAGGTCCTTGATGACCTTAACCATGTTTTGGACTATGATACGCTTGTCTTTAGGTCAAATTACCTGACTTATGTGTCTCCTTGTGCCATGGTCCGTCCCCGTGATCTTACCCAGGATCGGGGACATGACAAGTCTCCCCCACTTAATAGGGATTCGTCCTCGAATCCGGTCCAAGTGTATCTTCTGTAATGAAATTACCATACCACTCTGGTATTCAGCCTTCACCCTCATTTCTATCTTACTGATCCCGTCCTTGATCAGCCTTCAAATAAGTTTCCCCTACTTGATATAAATTTATCTCAAAATCTTATCAAGTGGTCCATCTGGTTTTCGCTTATGGCATCCTTACTTGTCTACTCAACCATAGTCAAGGATACCTCAACCTCCGTATAAGTAATACCAACTTGTAGTCTTTCCAAACAAACCACAACTTGGCCATATTGCGATCTTAGTCCATACTAGACTAAACCGTCTCAACCTGACTTCAGTCCATCACCGGCCTTTGTCATATTTCGATCATGGTCCAATCAGGATGTGATCATATTCCGGTCCTGGTCCACTCAGGGACTCGATCGTGCCTTCCGACCGTAGGTCCATCTCCGAGTAGGTCGTGTCCTGATCCTCGTCCCCCACCGGACTTGATCATATTGCGGTTCTGGTCCATTACGGGACTCAACCGTATCATCCCAACCATAGGTCAATCTCCGACTTGGTTGTGCTGCGATCCTCATCCCTCACTGGACTTGATCGTCTTTATCTCGATCCTAGTCAGTTCCGACTAGATCCCAAATGGACTCGATCGCGTAAGCCAACCCTGGTCCCTTAATGGACTCGATTGTTTACCGACCCTGGTCCTTAGCTCGGCCATCTCAGCAAGAGCCATGCGGTACGGACTTTTAGACATTGGGGCCGTCCCTGGTTCCAGTTCTATTATGCACTGCTCCGCCCTGTCAGGGGGGACTCCCTGCAGCGCCCGAAACAAATCGTCAAACTCACTGACCAGCGACATCCTGTCTAGGTTACCACCCTTCACCTCCCCTTAGTGGCGATTGTGGCTATGTAAGCCTCACAACCTCTCTCTAGCATCTGTTCCGCTCGGACTGCTGAAACCACTACAACACTGGAGGCAGGTTTACTAATCTTGGAACCTGATCGGGGGTCTAGACCCACTCCCAAACTGCACCTCCCTCGATGACAGTCTAAGGTGGCCCGATTCTTTCCAAGCCAGATCCGCAGGCGTTACCCTGTGATCAATACATAGATCCGCAGGCCTTACCCTGACTGTGATCAAAACTCAGATCCGCAGGCATTACCCTGACTGTGATCAATACTAAAATCCGCAGGCATTACCCTGATTGTGATCAAAACTCAGATCCGCAGGCATTACCCTGATTGTGATCAATACTAAGATCCGCATGCATTACCGTGACTGTGATCAATACTCGGATCCGCATGCATTACCCTGACAGTGATCAATACAAAGATCATAGTCCAGCCGGACTAGATCCAATTTGGACTCGTTCGAGAAAGCCAACCCTGGTCCTTCACCGGACTCGGTTGCCTACCGAACCTGGTCCACTCTCCTAGTTGAGTAGGATCTCGGTTTGATAACACATTTGGAAAATGTCCCACACCATTCTCTAAAGTGTCACACTTCCATGAACGTCCCATAACATTCACAAGAGTGTTTATAATATACCTCAATCCCCATCACACTAAGATATATAACGTATGCTCACTTGTTTTGAATGGCCACCAAGGAATAACACTTAACCTCAGTAGAGTGCTGCACATTTATTTCAACCTAAGCCACTCTCTGGTCCATGTTACCTCCCTTGTCCAGGTCGTTCATACAACAGTCTTGCATTGCGTCCCTTCGTCCAATCCGTCTATTACTTCTAAATAACTAGATCGACCAACCTTTTTGTTTCAGGATCTTGCCTTTGGAGACCATATCTTGGCTAAGCCGGTTCATCTTAGAACTTTCCCATTCACAAGCATGAAACCCAATCTTGCCTCAACTCTCGGCTCACCGCAGCTAAGGTTTCAAGTCATCTTAGTTTTCAGAAATAATATTGGTTTGGAAATCAACATATTTGAGCACTTTCCTTAACGGGATCAAGCATGCTCTGATACCAACTTGTAAGACCCGATCCGGCCTCTCAGGCCGTGATCGACGCCTCACATCGCTCGGTCCTCTTCCGGACTGAACCTCCAAATTTTTCGCCCTCTATCTACATTATCGCCCATAGGCAAGGGCTAACTTAGATCTTAGCTCAAGACTACTTTAGTCATTCCCTAGCTTAGATCATTTTAACTTATACGCAGCGGATTATACTATGTTAACCATTGGTCTAAAACCAATCTAACACTTGTCCAATCTAATCGTCTATGCCTTGGTTAGTTCACTTAACTACCTTACAGCTTATAGATCGATCCTTACATGGTACAAGTCATACAATTTTAAAGTTCCATTCCCCTAAACTGTTCTACCAGCATCCTAGCAAGATACTACCTTATCCAAGTATTTGCTAAGTCATACTGTAACATCCCGAGTTGTGATATGTGGAAAGGCTTAAGAGAATTGATTTGGCTACCTATGTCACCAAAGTTGACTTACCTTTTCCGTCACTCATCCGTTTAGAACTCCAGGGTTAAGTGTGCTTATGCTGGAGTAGTGAAAAGATGGGTGACCTATCGGGAAGTGATTCGCGATACCGTGTGAGTGAGGCCAAAGCACGGGAAAAAGTCATGTGATGATTCGAGGGACAGTAAACAATGATTTCGAGCCTTGGAAAAATTAAAGCACCGACCGTCCGATAGGGGTGGGGCCCACGAGCCCGATAGAGGGATGGGTGACTCACCGATAGGGGCGGTTGGGGCGTTACAAGTGGTATCAGAGCTGGTTAGCCGTCTCAGTTCTGACCTGAGAGGCGTCTTGAGACCTGTCGTGGGGCGCAACGAGGGCGTTGCGTTCTTTGAGAGGGGGTGAATTGTAACATCCCGAGTTGTGATATGTGGAAAGGCTTAAGAGAATTGATTTGGCTGCCTATGTCACCAAAGTTGACTTACCTTTTCCGTCACACATCCGTTTAGAACTCCAGGGTTAAGCGTGCTTATGCTGGAGTAGTGAAAAGATGGGTGACCTATCGGGAAGTGATTCGTGATATCGTGTGAGTGAGGCCAAAGCACGAGAAAAAGTCATGTGGTGATTGCAGGGACAGTAAACAATGATTTCGAGCCTTAGAAAAATTAACGCACGGCCGTCGGACAGGGGTGGGGCCCACGAGTCCGATAGAGGGATGGGTGACTTACCGGTATGGGCGGTCGGGGGGTTATAAGTGACAACCCGTCCCGTGGACCTCACTGTCCCATAGACCTCAGGTTCACAGTGCTGCAGCGCACCGACCCCAACCCCTCCATTATGAGTTCTCATTAACTCCATAATTAGGTTGTTGGTGAGACTCGAACCCAGGTCCTCACCCTTTAACAGCACTCCCACAGGACAAGCTGTCACCAATTGATCTGCAGACCAATTGGTGACAGCTTGTCCTGTGGGAGTCGACTTTTTTTGTGACAACCCGTCCCGTGGACCTCACTGTCCCATAGACCTCAGGTTCACAGCGCTGCAGCGCACCGACCCCAACCCCTCCATTATGAGTTCTCACTAACTCCATAATTAGGTTGTTGGTGAGACTCGAACCCAGGTCCTCACCCTTTAACAGCACTCCCACAGGACAAACTGTCAACAATTGATCTGCATTGTAACGACCCGGTTTTGTTAAACCAAAGTCCTATTTTATTTCCAATTTATTTTCTTTAAACCAAATATTCCCATTTTTCTTAACCGATTGTCAGTTCTTTTTCTCTTAATTAATTGTGATTGAACCAAGAATATATGTTTATACCTAAATATATATACTTGTGTACCTTCTTTTTCTTCAATAGAATGTGAGCCGCCTCCTTTAATTTATTGACCTCTCACCAATGTTCTTCCTTCTTCTGCGTTCTCTCCTTGCATCTCCTCATGCTTTTTCCATTGTGTTCGTGTGTGAAGTGAAGATGCGTACCCATCGTCGTCTCCGTTCATCACCAACGGATCCCACCAGCGGAGTAGCAGCCTTGTCATCATGCCTCGTTCTATGCCGTCACGGTGGTGCATGTAGCAGACCCGTGTGATGGAGAGCGTGAGCAGAGAGGGAGGGAAGGCGTAGTAGCCGGAGTCACAGCACCTAGCCACCACGACCGGTCACTTCTTTCAACCGCCTTGAGTCACAGCACCTAGCCACCACGACCGGTCACTTCTTTCAACCGCCTTGAGTCACTCACCACCACCGGAGATAAAGCGTTCATGTCGGAGTGTTGGTTTGTTGCCGTATCTTACCGCAGTCAAATAATTATGGAGAACGTGAGCAAAGGTTGGGTGCTTTTCTCTTCTCTTTCTTGTGTAACAAGTTATCAAGACCCAACCCTAATTATTTGCATTTTTTTATTCTTTATTCTGAGATCATTTATGAATGGTCTTTGATTTATTTCATGTTGTGCTAAGACGTGTGGTTAAGACTCGGGTGAAACCCCTAGGTCCTTGGCGACCATGATGTTTTTCCAATTCACTCTCAATTTTCCGATTTTTGCTAAGGTGAGGGTATATTCCGTAAATCCCGTTACTAGTGTAGAATTTCTTCTATCGTATTTTAGATTTCGTGACATGATCCGTCTGATTGAATTGAGTATGTTTGAGTCATGATTGGTAGTTAGTACATTCATTGTAAACCAGAACTAGGGGTTTAGAGGATTCAACCTTGTTTGGATTGTATGATGTTAATTGATGATAAATATATAAATATATATATATATATAGATATAAAGTAGGGACTATGTGGAGTGCGGGGGTTCGGGGATGCCCGAGCTATCGACGCAGATGTGGACTGCGGGGGGTTCAGAGACGTCTGGACTATCGACGCAGGCTGTTTGGTGCGTGGTGCAGAGACGTTTGCATTCGACGCAAATATGGAGTGCGGGGGTACAGAGACAGACTGTACTATCGACACAGAGTATGTATATCCTTATGAGGAGATGCGGGGTATAAGGACTAGCTATATACTATCATCGCATGGTGTGTTTTGTGTGACGCTCTAGGCGTCATGATTGTTCGTGTTAGAGCTAGACTTCCATAGTGGGAGTTCTATTTACTTAGTCAGTGTTTTGCGTGTCTAGCATCCAATACCTCACTGAGTGACTTCCCTGTTACTCACCCCTCTTTCGTTATCCCATTTCAGGTGAGACCGATGATCAGGAGTGATCATTTCGGGCCAGTGCTTTTGGGCGTTCTTTTCTTTCTTTTCAATCTTATGGATTTATGCTATTATCGATATTTATTAGGATTATTTTATTTATTATTGGATTTATGGTGTTGAGATGACGTTTAGAATTTAATAAATGGAGTTTTCAGGAGATTAATATTTATTATATTATTTTGAAAATACGGGTTTCACAATTTGGTATCAGAGCGGGTTCCGTTCCGGCTCCGACCCGGGATGGCGATCTGTGGGGACTCGGTTTTAACGATTTTCAATGACTTTCAAATGTTTTATGGGATTGGGATTTTTTTTTTTTAAAAAGTGACACTTCTAGTCTTATCAAGTTAGACGTTAGCATTTCTTTTTTATTGCATGAGAAGACCTCCTTTGTTTCTCATCTCGCGTTCTTCTTTCCTTCGTATCCGTTAATGCTCTTTTCGGGTTTCGTCTAGAATTCGGGACGAATTCCGATTAAGTAGGGGAGAATTGTAACGACCCGGTTTTCTTAAACCAAAGTCTTATTTTATTTCCAATTTATTTTCTTTAAACCAAATATTCCCATTTTTCTTAACCGAGTGTCAGTTCTTTTTCTCTTAATTAATTGTGATTGAACCAAGAATATATGTTTATACCTAAATATATATACTTGTGTACCTTCTTTTTCTTCAAAAGAACGTGAGCCGCCTCCTTTAATTTATTGACCTCTCACCATGCTTCTTCCTTCTTCTGCGTTCTCTCCTTGCATCTCCTCATGCTTTTTCCATTGTGTTCGTGTGTGAAGTGAAGATGCGTTCCCATCGTCGTCTCCGTTCATCACCAACGGATCCCACCAGCGGAGTAGCAGCCTTGTCATCACGCCTCGTTCTATGCCGTCACGGTGGTGCATGTAGCAGACTCGTGTGATGGAGAGCGTGAGCAGAGAGGGAGGGAAGGCGTAGTAGCCGGAGTCACAGCACCTAGCCACCACGACCGGTCACTTCTTTCAACCGCCTTGAGTCACAGCACCTAGACACCACGACCGGTCACTTCTTTCAACCGCCTTGAGTCACTCACCACCACCGGAGATAAAGCGTTCATGTCGGAGTGTTGGTTTGTTGCCGTATCTTACCGCAGTCAAATAATTATGGAGAACGTGAGCAAAGGTTGGGTGCTTTTCTCTTCTCTTTCTTGTGTAACAAGTTATCAAGACCCAACCCTAATTATTTGCATTTTTTTTTATTCTTTATTCTGAGATCATTTAAGAATGGTCTTTGATTTATTTCATGTTGTGCTAAGACGTGTGGTTAAGACTCGGGTGAAACCCCTAGGTCCTTGCCGACCATGATGTTTTTCCAATTCACTCTCAATTTTCCGATTTTTGCTAAGGTGAGGGTCTATTCCGTAAATCCCGTTACTAGTGTAGAATTTCTTCTATCGTATTTTAGATTTCGTGACATGATCCGTCTGATTGAATTGAGTATGTTTGAGTCATGATTGGTAGTTAGTACATTCACTGTAAACCAGAACTAGGGGTCTAGAGGATTCAACCTTGTTTGGATTGTATGATGTTAATTGATGATAAATATATAAATATATATATATATATATATAAAGTAGGGACTATGTGGAGTGCGGGGGTTCGGGGATGCCCGAGCTATCGATGCAGATGTGGAGTGCGGGGGTTCAGAGACGTCTGGACTATCGACGCAGGCTGTTTGGTGCGTGGTGCATAGACGTTTACATTCGACGCAGATATGGAGTGCGGGGGTACAAAGATATACTGTACTATTGAAGCAGAGTATGTATATCCTTATGAGGAGATGCAGGGTGTACGGACTAGCTATATACTATCATCGCATGGTGTGTTTTGTGTGACGCTCTAGGCGTCGTGATTGTTCGTGTTAGAGCTAGACTTCCATAGTGGGAGTTCTATTTACTTAGTCAGTGTTTTGCGTGTCTAGCATCCCATACCTCACTGAGTGACTTCCCTGTTACTCACCCCTCTTTCGTTATCCCCTTTCAGGTGAGACTGATGATCAGGAGTGATCATTTCGGGTCGGTGCTTTTGGGCGTTCTTTTCATTCTTCTCAGTCTTATGGATTTATGCTATTATCGATATTTATTAGGATTATTTATTTTATTATTGGGTTTATGGTGTTGAGATGACGTTTGAGAATTTAATAAATGGAGTTTTCAAGAGATTATTATTTATTATATTATTTCGAAAATACGGGTTTCACAATTTGGTATCAGAGCTGGTTAGCCGTCTCGGTTCTGACCCGAGAGGCGTCTTGAGACCTGTCGTGGGGCGCAACGAGGGTGTTGCGTTCTTTGAGAGGGGGTGAATTGTAACATCCCGAGTTGTGATACGTAGAAAAGCTTAAGATAATTGATTTGGCTACCTATGTCACCAAAGTTGACTTACCTTTTTCGTCACCCATCCGTTTAGATTGTAACATCCCGAGTTGTGATACGCGGAAAAGCTTAAGATAATTGATTTGGATACCTATGTCACTAAAGTTGACTTACCTTTTCCGTCACACATCCGTTTAGAACTCCAGAGTTAAGCGTGCTTTGGCTGGAGTAGTGAAAGGATGGGTGACCTATCGGGAAGTGATTCGCGATACCGTGCGAGTGAGGCCAAAACACGAGAAAAGGTCGGGTGGTGATTGCAGGGTCAATAAAACAATGATTTCGAGCCTTGGAAAAATTAACGCACCGACCGTCGGACAGGGGTGGGGCCCACAAGCCCGATAGAGGGATGGGTGACTCACCGGTAGGGGCGGTTGGGGTGTTACAAGTGGTATCAGAGCTTGATACGCCCTAAGTTAGGATCACTCGTCCGGATTGGATTGATATGAACTCCGGATGGAGAACTGATGGATTGAAGGGTCGCACGAAGGTTGCGGATGGCCTCCGATATTCCCGACTTCAGTTGGTGCTTGATATGACTCACAAGTCCACCAAAGGAAGCTCCTCTTGTCGTTGCTTGATATGACTCACAAGTCCAACGAGGTTGAGGTTTGTTTATCTCGGATATGACTCACCAAGAAAACAAGAGAAGTTCTTCAAAGAACAAAGAGTGTTACTCAAAACAAAAGTGATAATCGAATGCTTTATTGATGAAATGAGGTTACATATTTATAGTAATGAAAGGCATGTGAAAGGGCTAAAAGAATTGTGGAAAAACATGTAATCTAGTCAAAATGTCTCTTCGGTTTATGATCTTGGTTGAATGACTCTTGGTGTCTCGTCCTGGTTCATCGAATCTACTCTGGTCACAAATGTCCCTTCGCCTACTGTCCAGGTTCATCCGTGCCCATCGGGTGTACTGCGGTAAGGAGCAGGACGCACTGTGGTATGTCCGTGTGGGTGTTGGATGAACTTTCGTGAACGGATGAACAATTTATATGAACCAAATCTTGAGAGAGCTTAAGTATCCTTGTCTTAGAGAGATTGGAAGGATCGATCATCATAAAATCTTCAATCTGGTCGGAGAAGTCATGATCATGTCCTTCGGGCCATGCGGTACGTACCAAACGGGTCAGAAGCGAAGTGTTGTGTCCGTTCTCTGGTTCCACTCGTTGATCTTGAATTCTGACTTGACTGTTGTTCCTAGAATGTCGAATGGGTCGGGAAAGACTTGCTGTGGGACGGTCAATTCGTTCATCAGGTCGTGGTTCCAGCCTTAGGTCATCTCCGGGTGTCCGCGGGTTGATCCTGTAGACGACACTGTCCGTTGATCTGGTACGGTTGGACGGGTGAACCTCGGTTGGGCTGTTCTGAACGTCCTGATCACCGTGCTGGGCTGGTTCCATGTCCTGGGGCGTATCATTCCCTCCCTCTTCAAAAGGATTTGTCCACAAATCTGGATCATCTGCACAAAAAGGAGATAAATCAGAAACGTTGAAACTTGAAGAAATATCATACTTACCTTGCAAGTCCAGTTGATAGGCATTGTCATGGATCTTTTTAAGGATCCGAAAAGGACCATCGACTCGAGGCATGAGTTTTGATTTTCTCTCTTCAGGGAAACGTTCCTTCCTTAGATGAACCCAAACAAGATCGCCTTCTTCAAAGACAACTCGCTTTTTCTTATTGTTCGCCTTCTTGGTGTAAATTTCGGTTTTGGCTTTGATGTTGTCACGAACCTTCTCATGCAACTTCTGAATCGTGTCCGCCTTCTTTTTGCCATCTGTACTAACTCTTTCACTCAAAGGCAAAGGCAAAAGATCAAGTGGAGATAAGGGATTGAAACCATACACAACCTCAAAAGGAGAAAACTTGGTAGAAGAATGCATGGAATGATTATAAGCAAACTCAACATGAGGTAAACATTCTTCCCAATGCCTAAGGTTCCTTTTGACCAACGATCTAAGTAAGGCTGACAAGGTCCGGTTGACAACCTCAGTTTGTCCATCAGTTTGAGGGTGACAAGTGGTGGAAAACATCAAACGAGTACCTAACTTAGACCACAAAGTTCTCCAAAAATGACTAAGAAACTTAGCATCTCGATCTGAAACAATTGTTCTAGGCATTCCGTGCAACCTAACAATGTCTCTAAAGAACAAATCAGCAATGTGCACAGCATCATCAGTCTTATGACATGGTATGAAATGAGCCATCTTAGAAAATCTATCGACCACCACAAAGATTGAGTCTTTACCAAATTTTGACTTAGGTAAACCAAGCACAAAGTCCATAGAAATGTCTTCCCACGGATGAGAGGGAATAGGTAGGGCAGAATACAAACCTTGGTTCTTGGCTTTAGACTTGGCTTTCTTGCAAACCACACATCGGCTACAAATTCGTTCCACATCCTTCATCAAACTCGGCCAAAAGAAGTGTTCATACACAACCTTGTGTGTTTTCTTAACTCCAAAGTGTCCCATAAGACCTCCTCCATGTGCTTCCCTGAGAAACAACTCCCTCAAAGAACATTGGGGCACACACAAGCGGTTATCATAGAACAAAAATCCAGAGATTTGATAGTACTTGCCATAAGCCGTTTTTGAACACTTTCTGAAAATCTCTTTGAAATCTGAATCAGTTGCATATAAATCCTTGATAAACTCAAAACCAAGCAACTTCGTTTCAAGAGCTGAGAGAAGTACATACCTTCTAGACAAGGCATCAGCCACTACATTGTCCTTACCTTGTTTGTACTTAATGACATAAGGAAATGTCTCAATGAACTCCACCCAACGTGCATGTCTCTTGTTCAGCTTTTGTTGACCTTTAAGATGTTTCAAGGACTGATGGTCGGTATGAATCACGAACTCCTTAGGCCAAAGGTAGTGCTGCCATGTTTGTAGGGCTCTCACCAAAGCATATAGCTCCTGGTCGTAAGTAGGGTAGTTGAGTGTGGCACCTCCAAGTTTCTCACTGAAATAGGCAATGGGTTTCCTATCCTGCATCAAAACAGCACCAATACCAACTCCTGAGGCATCACATTCAATCTCAAAGGTTTTAGAGAAATCAGGAAGTACAAGTAAAGGAGCTTGGGTCAACTTCCTTTTTAAAATCTGAAATGCCTCTTCTTGAGCTTGTCCCCACTTGAACCCAACATTCTTCTTGATTACTTCAGTCAATGGGGCTGCAATGGTACTGAAGTTCGGAACAAACCGTCTATAGAAGCCGGCAAGGCCATGGAAGCTTCTTACTTCGCCCACGGTCGATGGACTAGGCCAGTCCCGGATAGCCTTGATCTTTTCCTCGTCCACTCTTAGTCCATCTGCACCTACAACAAAGCCTAAGAACACCACGTTATCTGTTCCAAAGGAGCATTTACCAAGATTTGCAAAAAGCCTCTCCTTTCTAAGAATTTCAAGAACAGATTTCAAGTGCATCCTATGATCCTCTAGGTTCTTGCTGTAGATAAGAATGTCATCAAAGTAGACTACCACAAAATGACCAATGAAGGATCTCAAGACGTGATTCATCAAACGCATGAAAGTACTAGGTGCATTGGTAAGCCCAAATGGCATCACAAGCCATTCATACAACCCTAGTTTGGTCTTAAATGCAGTTTTCCATTCATCACCTTCCTTCATCCTAATCTGATGGTATCCACTCTTCAAATCAATCTTAGAAAAGACACATGAACCATGCAACTCATCAAGCATGTCATCAAGCCTAGGAATGGGATGCCTATACTTTACCGTGATGTTGTTGATGGCACGGCAGTCCACACACATGCGCCATGACCCATCCTTTTTGGGTACCAACAGAACTGGTACGGCACACGGACTAAGGCTCTCCCGGATGTAACCTTTGTCGAGAAGGTCACTAATCTGCTTTTGTAGTTCTTTGGTTTCCACCGGGTTGGTGCGGTACGCTGGTCGGTTCGGTAGAGATGCGCCCGGGACGAAGTCAATCTGGTGTTCTATGCCTCGAACCGGTGGCAGTCCTTTTGGGTTCTCATCTGGAAAGACATCAGAGAATTCCTGCAAAAGATCTAGAAGTTCACTCGGAATCTCCGGTGGAAGGTCAGAAGAAGGGGCAGCCATAAGAGATTCTTTGTACACAAGTAAAAGAAGTGGCTTTTGAGAGTAAAGAGATTTCCTGACCTGACTTTCTTTGATAAAGAAATTGGAGTTTCGAGTGGATGTTTCCGGTTCATCCTTCTTGGGTTCCTTGTCTCGACTCCTCTTGAGCTGGATCTGATCTTGGTGAACTTCCGAAGGAGTCAATGGGACCAATGTGATCTTCTTGCCCTTATGATCAAATGAGTGTCGGTTTGTGTAGCCATCATGCACGGCCTTCTTATCAAACTGCCATGGTCGGCCCAAGAGAATATGGCATGCGTCCATGGGAAGGACGTTACACACAACCTCGTCCTCGTATCGCCCAATGGTAAGAGGGACGGTGACTTGTTCTTTTACCATTTGCTCGCCAGCTTCATTTAACCATTCAAGCCGGAACGGTCGAGAGAGGGGCTTGGTCACAAGTCCAAGTTTCCTGACAAGAGTGTCACTAGCAACATTAGTACAACTTCCACCATCAATGATCAAAGAACAAACCTTATCAGAAACAAGACAACGAGAATGAAAGAGATTCTCCCTTTGTTCCTTTTCATTGGTTTTGGGTTGGACACTTAAGGATCGCCTTGTAACAAGCAATGGACCGTGAGCTGGGTGGTCGAAGTCATCTTCCTCATCATAAATCGGATCAGACTCAGCGTCAAAGGTTGGGTCGGAAACATCGACCAGCCGGTCGTCCTCCTCATCGAAGATGGGTTCGTCCATGACCTTTCTAGTAACAAGCAAAGGTCCGTGATGTGGGTAGTCAAAGTCCTCCTCTTCTTCATCAAAGATAGGACCTAAATCCTCCTGGTCCTTCTCTTCATCCTCGGACTCCACCTCACCATTATCCAAGAGAATCATCACTCGTTGGTTGGGGCAGTTTTTGGCATAGTGTCCTAGACCTTGACACTTGAAACACCTAATGTCTCTTGCTCGACCAGAAGTCTCAACTTCCTTTCCTTTGTCCACACGAGCAGGAACATTAGTCTTAAAAGCATTATGTGTTGTGGAAGGAGACTTACCTTTGTCCGGGTAGTTTGGTTTTGGAGCGTATGCCGGTTTGGGAGTAGGAGCCGTCCTGGAGTAGTTCTTTCTTTTGACTTGCTGTTCAATCAAAATGGCCTTGTGTAACATTTGCTCCACACTACCATACTCTTGAAGCTCCATTCGATCTTGGATGTCGCGGTTGAGACCTGAAAGAAATCGTGCCATTGTGGCATCCACGGGCTCGTCCACATCAGCCTTGATCATCAAGATCTCCATCTCTTGGTAGTAGTCTTCCACAGACTTGGTGCCTTGAAGTAGGCGTCTCAGCCTCTGGTGGAGGTCTCGGTGATAGTGAGCAGGGACAAATCGTCTCCTCATCAGCATGGTAAGTTCATCCCATGTTTCAATCGGCCTTTCACCTGTTCTCCTCCTATGAGTCACAACTTGGTCATACCAGTTAATAGCATAACCAGAGAATTCAGTAGCAGCCAATCTAACTTTCTTAAGATCAGAGAAGTTTTGACAATCAAAAACAAGTTCAATCTTTCTTTCCCATTCAAGGAAAGCATCAGGATCGTTTTTACCATCAAAAGTTGGGATTTTCAGTTTCAATCCGCCTAAACTATCATCAGCACGATCATTTCTAGCAAATGGATTGACATCACCTTGCTCTCGGTTCCTATGACCTCTCCTAGGTCGGTTGGTTGATCTTACTTCATCCTCTCGAAGATCTTCCCCTAGGGTCTCATCATCGGACCGGTTGTACCTTCTTGGGCGATCTCTCCTTGTCCCGGTTCTAGGATGAGTTTGTTGACTGGCCTGAAGCTCATCAAGCCTTTGATGGATCTGTTCTAAACCTGCATTCATCAAGTTAGTCATAGAATCATTCAAAGCACGCATTTGAAGGTTAGACAATCCAGCAAACGAGTTTCCGGGTTGGTTTCTTTCTCCTTCACTACTCATGGTTCCTGAAATTTCTTAAACACAAAACGTTAGATAAAAACCTCACACTCTCAAGTGTTTGATCCTCACCCACACACGTGTTTCTCTCAGATTTTTGGTGATCACACACGAGCTTCCACTCTAGGTTCTAAGAGAACTGATCAAGAATCCCGATGGACAATTCCAAGTAAGCAAGAGGGAATTTCTTAAGATAGAAAGATAAGAAATTTGGGGTTTTGAAATCCGCTTTAACCTCCTCAAAGGCCGGATTTCTCCTCGGCCAGCAGGCTTTCTCTTCCACCACCAATCCACTAAAAACTCTTTGAATCTTTTCTCCTTTTTTTTTTTTGATCGAACTTTTTTTTCTTTTCTTTTCTTTTGCTTTCTTTTTTTTTTTTTTATACTAGTGGATGGTAATGAGGGGCCCGGATTTAAGATAGATAGAATAAGAAGTGTTTGAAGAAAATGGAAGATGAGAAAGATGGATGAATAGACAATACCGGAAGAGTGGCTCTGATACCACTTGATACGCCCTAAGTTAGGATCACTCGTCCGGATTGGATTGATATGAACTCCGGATGGAGAACTGATGGATTGAAGGGTCGCACGAAGGTTGCGGAAGGCCTCCGATATTCCCGACTTCAGTTGGTGCTTGATATGACTCACAAGTCCACCAAAGGAAGCTCCTCTTGTCGTTGCTTGATATGACTCACAAGTCCAACGAGGTTGAGGTTTGTTTATCTCGGATATGACTCACCAAGAAAACAAGAGAAGTTCTTCAAAGAACAAAGAGTGTTACTCAAAACAAAAGTGATAATCGAATGCTTTATTGATGAAATGAGGTTACATATTTATAGTAATGAAAGGCATGTGAAAGGGCTAAAAGAATTGTGGAAAAACATGTAATCTAGTCAAAATGTCTCTTCGGTTTATGATCTTGGTTGAATGACTCTTGGTGTCTCGTCCTGGTTCATCGAATCTACTCTGGTCACAAATGTCCCTTCGCCTACTGTCCAGGTTCATCCGTGCCCATCGGGTGTACTGCGGTAAGGAGCAGGACGCACTGTGGTATGTCCGTGTGGGTGTTGGATGAACTTTCGTGAACGGATGAACAATTTATATGAACCAAATCTTGAGAGAGCTTAAGTATCCTTGTCTTAGAGAGATTGGAAGGATCGATCATCATAAAATCTTCAATCTGGTCGGAGAAGTCATGATCATGTCCTTCGGGCCATGCGGTACGTACCAAACGGGTCAGAAGCGAAGTGTTGTGTCCGTTCTCTGGTTCCACTCGTTGATCTTGAATTCTGACTTGACTGTTGTTCCTAGAATGTCGAA
This sequence comes from Moricandia arvensis, assembly GCA_905132765.1. Classification (NCBI taxonomy): domain Eukaryota; kingdom Viridiplantae; phylum Streptophyta; class Magnoliopsida; order Brassicales; family Brassicaceae; genus Moricandia; species Moricandia arvensis. Next base: position 4,637 of record CAJHQP010005771.1, on the reverse strand, counting down.
TGGGTCGGGAAAGACTTGCTGTGGGACGGTCAATTCGTTCATCAGGTCGTGGTTCCAGCCTTAGGTCATCTCCGGGTGTCCGCGGGTTGATCCTGTAGACGACACTATCCGTTGATCTGGTACGGTTGGACGGGTGAACCTCGGTTGGGCTGTTCTGAACGTCCTGATCACCGTGCTGGGCTGGTTCCATGTCCTGGGGCGTATCAGAGCTGGTTAGCCGTCTTGGTTCTGACCTGAGAGGCGTCTTGAGACTTGTCGTGGGGCGCAACGAGGGCGTTGCGTTCTTTGAGAGGGGGTGAATTGTAACATCCCGAGTTGTGATACATGGAAAGGCTTAAGATAATTGATTTGACTTCCTGTGTCACCAAAGTTGACTTACCTTTTCCGTCACACATCCGTTTAGAACTCCAGAGTTAAGTGTGCTTGGGCTGGAGTAGTGAAAGGATGGGTGATCTATCGGGAAGTGATTCGCGATACCGTGCGAGTGAGGCCAAAATACAAGAAAAGGTCGGGTGGTGATTGCAGGGTCAGTAAAACAATGATTTCGAACCTTGGAAAAATTAACGCATCGACCGTCGGACAGGAGTGGGACCCACGAACCCGATAGAAGGATGGGTAACTCACCGGTAGAGGCGTTACAAAAATATTAACCACTTATCAAACCATTAACAAGAAACATCAAAACAACTTACAAAAACACTAAGAAAATGATTGAAAGGTACACAAATAATACATCACTACATAGTCAAACATTTAAAAAGGTGATGTTCTAAAAATTACATAAAATATATGAATCATATAACAACATTTCTTAATACCACAAATATAATTTTAATGTTAAAACATGTGTCAGATTTAGAAATTTGGAATCACCCAATAGAAATTTATTTGAAAAATAAATCACAATACATATCCAAATGATCAAAAACAAAATAAACAAACATAGATCAAACATTCAAAATATAATATTATACATCAAAAAAAATTAATAACATGTTAAAATATATTTAAATATGTTAAGCATCATTGAGAATTCTCGGATTTCAAATCCGGTAAATTTTTATTGTCTATCAAAATTATGTTGATGGTTGTAAAAACATAACACATAATAATTCTGGGAAGTTGTCATGTAATTCCTATCTGTGCAATTTTTAATATACTATTTTGTTTAAATGTGTTACCATCTGGTGGCCTATTATTTGTCTAATTAACAATTTTATTTCAAGAAACTAGTATGAGAAACAGAACATACGCAGTGAAAAAACAAAGTCTTATTCTTAAAGTGGCAAATCATTTACGAAAGCATTATGCTTCTTATTATTTAATTAATAATAATTAGAAAAAAACATTTAGAAAATGCAAATATTTTCAAATACTCATTGTTTAATGTTTTTGGAGGTTTAGTGAGTCATTTGTATTTAGGGTATAAATTAATAGAGACTGACCCGGACTGATTATCCCAAGCTTCGGCTTGGAAGACGCGGGTTCGAACTTCGAGTGGGGAAGCGTGTCCAGAGCCGTAAAAAGTACAGATAAAAGTTGGCGTCGGGCTTAGGTGGTGGACCGCAAAGTCAATACCTAGTTAAAAAAGAAAAAAAATTAATAGAGACCTCTTCAAATTACCCTTTATGGAGTCGTGGTATGTTTAAAGTGATTGTAACATTTGTTCTGTTTTGATTTTTGTCGTGGCCAACAAATCGTCCATACGTGTGTGACTGATTGCCGATGTCGACATGACACCATTTGCTTTATTAAACGTCAACAATTTCTCCTTTTGTACGCAGTAACGCATTTCAAGTCAAGATATACAAAATATAAAATTATGTAATTTACGAGTATATAGGGTGTGATTCGTTTATAGTAGAGTAAAATGGTCAGAAAATGAAGTGGGAAAGGGAGAAAAAAAGTAAATTAATTTGAAGTAAATGTTTTGACTTGATTAAAGTAGATGAAGGATTTACTCTATAATTGTTGTTTTTCTTTATTGTAAGAGTAAAATGAATGAAATGTTATTTTACTTGGAATCTTGACTAGTTACATAATATCATGATACTTTTTATGTATATTAGCAGATTCTTAAAATGTCTTATGAATTGTATTATTGCTGGAGCATCTAAGCTGTCAGAAACTTGTATTCACGTATAGATACAGCTGGGGAATTCATATTTATATAGTTCATATCTTTCAATCTGAATTCTCACATAATTTATATAATTTAAATAAGTATTACTCGCTGTTTTCCTTCTCTACATTCGGCAAGCATATACTTTTCTGATATGGTTAATATACATAATTTGTATTCATTTATCTAGCAATTATATTTCGTTGTCTCATCATCCTAAGAGATATGGTATATTCTTTTTTTTTTTGTCGTCTATGATTTATTTTTAAAAACGGCCGAAGCCCAAATTCTTACAAAAGCCCCATGGGCCAAAGAAACATACAACTGGGACAAAGCCCATTACATTGTGACCGACACTAACTTGGTCAAGCCCAACATCAACTCGTCTATGGTTTCGCCGGAGGAAAATCGGCGTAACGCCGGATAATCTACTCTAAGAGCAACATCGGATAAACCGAGGACTCATCCGACTCCTTGCTAACCACCCACTGGATATTTCATCCAGAGACACCAACCTTTACTTTTCTTCTCTTGTCCGTCAACACCATCATCGGAGAACAACAACCAATTCCGAGAACTCATCCTCAAAGACTCACATAAAAACATCACGACTACAAACACCACTACATAAAAAGACACAACCGTAAAAAGTAACCACAACCCACCAGATATGGGGTTCCAAAGCCGACAGCGCAGACCTACGAAAGCATCTACCCTTCGGAAACTACAGCCGGCGAAGACGGAGCAAAGGGAACCTCCTCTTCCCGGGAACTTGAGCCGGCGTCGGCAGATCTGAGAAAGCCTCTACCACCCGGAGGAAAGCCGGCTACGACGGAGCAAAGATAACCTCCATCTCCCGGAAACATAACCTTGAGCATGCAAACCGATTAACCTCGCCGTAACCTCACCCGACCGCGTTTTTACTCCAAACACAAATCCACCGAAGACGGTGGACTAGCTTCAGGGCTCAAACAAAGCGGTCGTTGAGGGAAACGAAAGAGAAACAAAGAGGAACAGCCATGGTGAAAACATGAGGGATCCGGCGACGGCACGGACGCTCACGCACCGTCCGACGACCGGATCCGATCTTAGATCTACTTTCTCTCTCTAAATATACATACTTTTCAAATTAAAAAAGAAGCGTAGAAATTCAAGAGCACTACTTGGTGGACTTTTGTACAGCTATAGAAGATTATGTGGACTCTCCGCACGAGGCTTGAAAACCATACCTATAGAAGTCTACACTCAATTGATCAGCAACTCATATTAACATAAATCTAAATGAGATCGTGAGCCCCTTTTTGGCAGCTCGTTTTTTTTTTTCTTTTGGAAACACTCAGTAGATATTGCTTGTTATAATATCTTCTTAAATATAAGTGTAGATATTGCTTGTTATATGCTGGACATGTAATAACATCTTCCCTAAGTAGTGGATTATTTCTTGACAAAAAAGATAGTAATTTCTAGTCTAGTTTATAAACAAATAAATATTGTCTTGTTGAGTCATGGTCCAGTTCAAGTGCATAGATACGACTCTCGGGTATCAACTTTCAAGTCAACCAATTTCGAATAAGGACACTTTAGTATTATTTGCTTACATCATGCATTAAATCATAGATTAAGAGATATGATATGATATATATATATATAATATATATGTGATGCATTAATTAATACAAAAGAAAAAATGTTATCTTCCCTTCTTCGCCTTTTAAGATTCTTTGGAAATAACTATTCCAAAAAGTTTGTTTACGAACACAAATATAGCTACTTGACGGTTCAAATAGTTCTATGTGTGTAAAATCTCATTGAAAATGGAAAGTAGAAGTCAAATCAAATCATATGAGAGTCCAAATTGCCGAGCTGCGCAATCTTATGGTCGCATATGATGGCTGCCTTTACTGCTGCCCACTTCACCATTTGCTGGTTCTTCAATTTTGTTCTTTTTCTTTTTTCTTTTTTTCTTTTTTTCTTTTGTGCACTATTGGTCCTTTTTCTAACAATATCGACTATTAATTAGTCTTTTCTTTTGACAAAACACACACATACACTAAAATAAGGTATAATAAGAAACGTAGGTTGTTTAATCGTTAATAAATAAAAAAATGTGTTCATATTGCTATATAACGATATTTCCCATATATACATGGTTTCTTTATTTTACAAGCATGATACATGCTCTAAGCTTCACAATGATAAACTTTGAAAAAAAATGAGAAAATTTGAGTACATGAGGAAAGTAATACTAGTAAAGTGGATAAAAGAAATTTTTACAATATAGTATAGAAATTTAAAGATCCGATGTTATCCTATGTAATATAATTGGCCTCTTAAGTCTATATATAGATGCATTTATTTATTTCCACCCATCTTCTTTAACAAAACATCTCGATAAGTCCGTAAGATTAAAGATTACCACGAGTAATGTAAAGTCTAAGAATTAAGAATTAATTATTTATGTCGACCTGTACTGGACCATATTTGTAGTACCATGGAAAGGGTAGAGTCGATTTCC